>JAOTRH010449005.1:0-30965 GCA_034768845.1 Heliamphora exappendiculata | reverse complement strand
ACCGATGGTATGTCCATTTTCATCTAAACTGTGAACATAAAACTTATATTCTACAAGAACCTAAAATCTGGTCTTCTTTGTGTAAGCCGTACTCTACACACCAGATTAAATACTATACAGAATATTGGACATCCATGCATAACAAATAAATGACATACATACATTGCTCATAAAGATTCCCATAAAATAAAAAATTAATTTTATTAAAAATAAAATTAAATACTAAAAACATGGTTTCAAGTATACCAACCCTAACATCTTATACCAAGAAGAGAACGAACTGTGGGAAATAGAAGAAGTGGAGCAAGAATTTATGGATATCGAATACGATGAAGAGATGGATGTGCTGGAATGGCACTCGATTGTTGGGGAACTGTATGACCATGAGGGCTCATGGGAACCTTGGGTCCCTCCCCTGTCATATGACTACGAGGACCCGTTTGATGAGATATCGTTGCCACAGCTCTTTAAGCTAGAGACCGCTATTAGGGAAGAATCTCTTTGGTTTGTGCAAAATGTAATGGGAATCAAGGAAGACCTTTGGGGAACCGGAGGAACTAATGGAGAAGACAATCAAGGAAAGACATGCACAAATGATTTCTAGGTATTCCAAGGAAAAGGATACCCAATGGCTAAAATTCGAGAAGTAACTAATCAGTTCGAGGGCTTGAGGGAACCTGATGAGCAAATTGAACATCCGACGAGAAGTGGGAGGCATTTTAAGCCCGCACAGTTAGAGACGGGGTAGCTAAGTAGGGGCACTGAGGAATCAAGAAAGCAAGTGAAGAAGCAGAACGGTGAAGAAGAAGACATAGTGTCACAACTCATTTTCATGTATGACCTCTGTGACCAGTCAGTGAGTCAAAATTCACCAAAGACCTCTTTCTTTTTCCATTCCTTAGTTTGAATTTTGCCGACTGAATTTTTTTTCAAAACAAACTTATTTGAAGTCATCTCAACTTTGAAATAAATGTAAATCATTCATTAAAAAGAAATCATTTTCATTAAATATTCTCAGTAAGTCATTTCAAAACTCCCAGAGCTTCTAACTGTGAGATTAACATCCAACCTTACTAAAATTTACTTTCAAGTGCTTAATACAGAAATCGAAATGCAGCAATTACAGAACTTAAAATAAGACTCTGAATAAACCAAATCTATCTTTTTCTCGCTACGGGTTCCTCCATGCATCAAGAATCACTTGAGATTTTGTCAACGTCTATTACCAATACTAGAGTAAATTTAATGATATCTGAATTATTAATTATTACATAGTGTTTGAATGATATATTTTAAATGATTTCGTCAGAATTCAATAGGGAGCGACCCTACATTTCATATGGTGGACATGATCATCTTTTTTGGCCACCTGATCGTGGCCCAACTCTTATTACCTCACCTCACTAGTACGTTTAATATCCTCCAGCGGTCAGGATGCCATTTAACCGATCATTCTTTCATGTATCGTTTTTATTCGATTTTATTCAATCATTAAAATTCATTTTATATTCTTTAACAAAACATCATATCAAGCATTTACGTGGAATAAAAACTTATTCAGATATCAGACTCACCTTTCTAATAGAATTTAATTTCTATTGACTGGTCTTGAAATTTCCAAATCTAAATAGTATATAACGAAACAACATTTTAGTTGTGTTTAAAAGTCACTCAATTTTGTTTTACTCTTGTGTTCTTTCTCGTAATATGATATCTTTAGTTAATATTGTTTTATACTACTTTTTAATTTTGACAATAAAATCATATATAACTTTTATTATTTTTCTATAAAAGTTATTATTTTCTACACTTAGAAACAATACAACATAGATTTTATTTATTATTTCTCTTAGTAATTATTTTTCTTAAAAACATGATACACTTATAATTATAAGGTTCTAATTTAAATTTTTACTACAAAATCTTACTTTCTTTATTCCTTAAATTTAATTGTTTTGAAAAAGTTTTTCTTAGATTTAGTTTAATTTAAAAATCTTGCAATTTAAGTTAATTCTAAGTTTTAACTCAAAATTTATAAATTTTATTATTTTTAACTTAAAATATTTTATTAAGCTCTAGTTTTTAAGTCATATACAAATTAGGCTATAATATTTATTTTATTTGATTCTCAACATCTTGGAGTATAAAATTCTACATTTTTATTAAAACTTTTTATTCTTAAAGCATCTAATTTTTTTCCTAATAATTAGAGTAACTCATAGTAATTTTGTTATAAAAATATAAATTTTATCAACTAATAAAATTTAATCATTATTATTACTTTGTATTATTTAAATGCCTCATTTTTAAAATATCTCATTTCATTAAAATTCTAACTTATTAAAACTAAAACCATAACAAAAACACTTATTTTTATGTTATTTAAAATATTTAAGCTTATATCTTTAGAATTTGATTTATAGAAAAAAAAACTCCTACTTACATCCCATAATACATAATTTTAATATAACATTTTAGTTTTATTCTATATTTTTTTTATACTATAAAAAACAAAACAGCAATAACACAAAACTCAAAACCCCAAACATGTCCTTGCAATAACAATAACCACCCAACAAAATTAAACCCAAGCAATCCCGTGCTCGGGCTTTTCGTTTCAACTTTGAGACACTCGTTTGGACAATTCGGACGTCGGTTATGAAGGCCATTCATAGCTACGCGTAGGCGGCCGTGAGATGAATCTAACAAAACTTATAGTAGTCGAAATAGAGATTCGAAGCGACGGCTGTGGTGGTCCAAAGTTAGGCCAAAAAAATCATTTTTCTAACAAAAATTCTCAAAAAAATAACATTTTGGTTCGGGTTCATTGGAGCAATTTACTGGCAATTGACACCATTTACTAGCGGCATTGGGGCGTCAAAAGGGTAGTGGTTACTAGTGGCAGTGGGTGGTGGTCGTGAACAGTGGTGGCAGTGTGCGACACAACCTGGTGGTGCATGTAAGTTTTAACGTGATGGTGATGGTGTGAGTTTTAACGTGATGGTGGCTATGGGGTCACCCATGGTGGATTTTGGTCACTGGTGGTGGTGGGTGGTTTGGCTGGTGGTTATGGCCACCACACACACACACACACACAGAGAAAGAGAAGATCAGGAGAGAGTATTACCGAGGAGAGAGGGAGAGAGAGAGAGGAGGGTAGCGGCGGCAAAGGGCATTGGGGTCCCTGGCGACGGCGGTGGCATGGACGTCGGCTGGCGTTGGTGCCAAAGGTGGTCGGCGGCGTCAAGCTGGGCTTCGCGCTGCTGCATTTTTTTCTCTTTTCTTCCAATTCTAACCCTAAAACACCACTTAGGCAAAACACCACTTAGGCAATTTACATTTATATATATTACTGAATGGGGCTCAGATTTAACAGCTCAAATAAATACAATTGAAGCCTTAGTTTAAATGGGTTTTAAACCCAATCGGTTACAAAAAAAATTTTTAAAAACCTTATAATAATTTTATATAATTAAATAAATATTATCATTATTATTATTTTCATGGGGATATTATGAAACATCATAATGTTCGTATTTAATTTGTAACGGTCATAACCAAAAATTTAATAATGCCACTATTATTATAATTATTATTATTCTTATTTATTTGTTTAATTTAATTAATTATATTATTATTATTATTATTATTATTATTATTATTATTATTATTTTGAGATATCACACATAGTTCTGAAGCTGCTCAAGAAGACGCAGGTGAATGTGAGTATCTGGGGGCTACTCGTGGCATCTCACAAGCACCAACAAGCTGTTTTGAAGGCTCTCAACTCCTCTCCCAACCAATTGGTTGGAATGCTCATGCTCGAAAAATAGTCCAATATTATCGCCTTCAACGATAAGGATTTTCTGGTGGAGGGGCCGACCCATAACAAATCACTGCATTTAATTGTCAAGTGTTTGGAGAAATAGGTGTCGGTCATCTTGGTTGACAACGGTTCTGCTCTCAACGTATGCCCACTACGAACTATTTATTGTTTGTGATTGAATATGTAAGACTTAAAGCCAAGTGCGCAAGGAGTGCATGCATATAACAACACACGAAGAGATGTATTGGGGTTGGTGACTTTTGCCATAATAGTGAGGCCGCTCGAAAGTGAGGTAAAGTTTCATGTCCTCGATGTGTCTACATCATTTAATCTATTGCTAGGAAGGCCATTGTTACACGACCCATCGATCAGAGCAGTTCCGTTGACCCTACACCAAAAGGTGAGGTTGGTCAAGGAAGGAGTAACTGCCACCATACCGAGTGAAACTGGCTTGCCAACCCCGCTTAGTGACGATACCCCGCTTCTCGAGATCTAGCATGGGATGGAAAATCTCCTTCTAAATAGGTTTAACTTCGACGAGACTAAGGCTGTGCAAGTTTTAATGAATGAAGAAGAAAACTATGTGAACCCCAAAGTGGTGGCCATGATGAAAGGGATGTCCTATTTTTTGGGAATGGGATTAGGCAAGCACTTACAAAGAATCTCGAAACTAATTCCTATGTATCACAATCGCCACGGATGCAGACTTGGGTACAAGACAGAGTTGAAAGAGTCAAGTATGGGAAAATATGAACCGATGCTAAATGAATGCTTTATCTAGGAAGGGGACGACTTCTCCTACTGTGGGTTCCCCGAGCCATGGATAGAGGAATAGACTAACCAGAAGTTGCCAGGGCTGGAGACCTTTTTTGGCCATCAGTTATCCGACAGTGAGGAAGAAGCAGAGATATGGAAGATGGGCGTCACAAGGAAAGTACCGACAAACTTGGCCAATCACTGTGAAGAAGGAAATTTGGGTTCTTTCTTCAGTGAAGAGATGGCCTGAGTGCATATAGACAATGATGAGGAAGACAAAAGACGTGCTGATGATGGATGCCGAAGTGCCTGCGGATTACACCGTGCTTATCATGGATACTGATGTGATAAAAAAGAGTCAGAATTTTGAGTCCTTTTATATGCATGATGTAACAAGTGGGTTGAAGTCTGAGCCCGTTGAATATGTTTTTATCGAGTCAGTTGACAAAGTTTGTAATGGTGAATCTGCAAGAAGCGCATCTGTTGGCATCCCGAGCCCTTTTCGCTATGAGTCTCAGGTTGTAACCCTATTTGAAGTTAATAAAATGAAAACAGACTTTGCTTATTTCGCTGTGTCTCAAATATTTTGCCTTGATGCAGAAAATTTTAAGGAATTCGAGGGAGATATCCCCTAATAATTAAAACTTTTAATTGAAAAAGAGGAAAAAATGCGAGTTAAACCTGTAATGGAAGAAACTGTTTTAATAAATCTTTATAATAAAAAAGATCTACAAATAATTCAGGTTGGATCTACGCTTTCTTCGGATGAATGTGAATGATTAATCTCTTTATTAAAAGAATTTAAAAGTGTTTTTGCGTGGTCTTACGACGATATACCCGATATAGATTCCGACATTATAGAATACCAGATCCCCCTTTACCTTAATGCCAAATCCACCAGGCAGAAGCTCAGAAGGATTCGGCCAGATTGGGCCCTTAAGACTAAGGAGGAAGTCACCAAGCAAATAGACGCCGAATTTCTCATCGTCACGGAGTACCCGAAGTGGGTTGCTAACATCGTCCTGGTGCCAAAGAAAGACGAAAGAATCTGAGTGTGTGTTGACTTTAGAGATCTTAACAAGGATAGTCCTAAATATGATTTTCCTCTCCTTCACATAGATGTGATGGTAGATAACACCACCAAGAATGCACTCGTTTCATTTATAAACAGATTTTCAGGGTACAACTAGATTTTAATGGCGCCGAAAAATTGAAAAAAGACCACCTTCACAACACCTTGAGGAACTTATTGTTATAAGGTCATGCCGTTCGAATTGAAGAATGCGGGAGCAACCTACCAAAGGGCCGCAACCACATTGTTGCATGACATGACACACAAAGAGGTCGAGTTATACGTGGACGACATGATCATGAAGTCCAAGACTAGAGAAAGGCACATCATCGCACTAAGAAAATTCTTCAAACAAATAAGAAGGTATAAGATGCTCTTGAAGCTGCAGAAGTGTGCTTTTGGAGTTATGGTAGGAAAGATACTCGAGTTTATGATCACGTAGCGAGGCATAGAAGTGTATCCATCGAAGATCAGGACCATCCTTGAAATACCTCCCGCAAAGACCGAGAAGGATGTAAGGAGTTTTTTGCGAAAGGTTCAGTTCATCAGTCAATTCATTGCTAAGCTAATCACTACATGCGAACCTCTATTCTGACTCTTGAAGAAGGGAACCAAGTTTCAGTGGGATCAGTAGTGTCAAGACACTTTCGATGCCATAAGACAGTACCTGTAAAACCCTCTAATTCTGTCGCCACTAGAACTCGATAATCCTTCGATACTGTATCTATCAATAACTGACTCAGCAATAGGGTGTATGCTTACACAAAAAAATAAAGCAAAGGTAGAAAGAGTTGTCTACTATTTAATCAAGAAGATGACCGAATGTGAGCATTGGTACACGCCTTTGGAGAAGACTTGTTGGGTGCTAGTTTGGGCATCCAGGAAGCTACACCATTATATGCTAGCTTGCTGAGTTGTTCTGATATCAAGAATGGACCCGCTCAAATACCTTTTTGAAAAGCCAACCTTGATAGGAAAGTTAGCTCGTTGGTTGCTAATGTTAGTTGGATTCGACTTATAGTATGTTACGAGGAAGTCAGTAAAAGGAAGAGTCGTCATAGAATTTTTGGCCAACCACCCCATTGAAGGAGAAGAACCCAAATTTGAGTTCCCCGATGAATGAATATTGAAGATCGAGAAGGATCTATGGACCTTGTATTTTAACGAAGCTTCAAACCAATATGGGTACAAGATAGGGATACTCCTAATCACCCCCTATGATTCCCACATTCCATTGCTTTATAAGTTGAGTTTTGAGGTTACTAATGTTGGAGGCAATACTGCCAAGATCATTATTTTTGTAAATGATTTTTGGTAAAAAAACTAACTGAACGAGCAAATGTCGAAACGGGCTCTAGATAAAACTTTTGACGACGAACGATCAAGATAAAACCTGTGCAACCAAAGTTAATTTAGAAGAATATCTTTTATCGATCTAATCTTCAACTACGACTTGATTCCGAGTTGAAGCTCCTATCAGATCTTCTACCGTATTTTCGTATGCGATCCTCAAACGTAGTGTGGGCTACAGACTGTCGAGGACTCGTACTAACAGAACCCCGATATATTTAGTCTTGAGAGACAAAATATGATATATCAATGATGATCAACTGGTTCAGCCTACCCACATATATATAGAGCTACAGCAGGGACCTGATGAGTAATTATGAGTAAGATTTCTAGTGGAACACAGATACCTACTAGCAATTTCTGCAATTACGAAAAGACACAGCAGTTTTTGTAATTTTTTTAAATACTAAATTACAGTTCACACCACTAAAGAATTGTAATTGCACTCTGACCCATAATCTCAAAACCTTCTTGCATTGAGCTCTTGTTATTAAATACTTACCATTTCTCCCCACGTTAAGATTTTTGATACTCGCCAATTAAATTTAATTACTGACAATTTAATTTAATCAACATCTTGAAATTCCTTAAGTCCTTCCGCTTAACTTATTTGACTGCTGGATAATTAAATCCACCTGTAGGGTTTGTCCCGGTCAAAACTTATAAGCTTCCTTAAGGGGGGTATCGTCAATCCCAATCATTCGATACGTGGATTCCGTCAATAATTAATATTTACTATATAAATAATGCCGCTATCTAACTCACTGGAAATATAGACCCATATAAGATCGCACCTTCTAATGAATCAAAACAACGAATATTAAATATATGTAAATCAATAATTATTTCAGGATTAAGAGGATAAGCACTATTTATAATAACCTTGAAGTGTGAATTAATTTATATAGTCAATATAAAATTAATTACCCTAAATGTCCCGTTCAATTACATAAAGTGTACTAACACAGAGAGTCGAAATAATAGACAACGCTATTATCTGCTCCCTGTAACCAAGATAGGCCTACTAAAACTGTGTTACAGTCATACCGATGGTATGTCCATTTCTATCTAAACTGTGAATATAAAACTTAAATTCTACAAAAACCTAAAATTTGATTTTCTGTGTGTAAGTCCTACTCTACACACCAGATTAAATACTATACAAAATATCGGACATCCATGCATATCAAAGAAATGATATGCATACATTGCTCATAAAGATTCTCATAAAATAGAAAAATTAATTTTATTAAAATTAAATACCAAAAATATGATTTTCAGTATACCAACCATAACAACTAATAATCAGACCGAATACGAAGCTTGTCTAGCCAGATTGGATGTAGCCTTGGAACTAGGGGCAAGAAAGCTGAAAGTTATAGAGGACTCAACTTTGGTCGTCTCCCAAGCAAAAGGAGAATGGAAGGTTGAAGAGGAGAGGTTGATCCAATATCACCGAGAGCTCGAAATTATAATCCCCAGCTTTGAAAGTGTGATATTCACTTGCATCCCGATGTTGTAGAATAATTCGCTGATGCCTTGGCTACTTTGGCATCAATGATAGACATACCGCCCCGAGTAAGAATGAGACCCTTAGAAATTTAGCAAAGAAATACACTCGTAATTAATGAGATTTCTACTTTTTGAGAAGTCAACGATGGACTACCCTGATACCATGACATTTGGAACTTCATTGAGAAAGGAGAGTATTCTAGTCGAGCAAGTAAGAAGGATCAAAGAGCTATTAGGAGACTTACTGCGCAGTTTGTGATCTGTAGAGGAAAACTGTATAAGAGAGGATATTTGGGGGTTAATAAGCTTTGTGTTAACATAGAAGAGGGACACGAGTTGATGAAAGAGGTTCACAGAGGAGTTTGTCAGCCTCGTACAAATGGAATGATGTTAGCTAAAAAGATCCTGAGCCAAGGATACTTTTAGATGATAATGGAGACAAAATGTCACCAGTTTATTTAGTGATGCCGAAAATGCCAAGTTCACGTGAACCTCATGCATGTGCCACCATCTTAGCTCTATAAAATGACGTCACCTTGGCCATTCTCAATTTAGGGAATTTACATGATAGGAAAAATCACACCCAAGGGATCGAATAGGCATGAGTTTATTCTCGTGGCAATTGACTATTTCACAAAGTGGATCGAGGCCACCTTTTACTCTGTTATAAAATGAAGGCCTCTCAAGTAGCCAAGTTCATTAAGGAGAATCATATATGTCGATACGAGGTTCTACACGAAATTATTTCTGACAATGGTTCTCTTTTTCAAGACAAAGTTTTAGATCTTTTGGAGGAATATTGAATTATTAGCCAAAAGTCTTCTCTGTATAGGCCACAAACCAATGGAGTCGTGGAAGCCGCTAACAAGAACGTGAAAAAGATTCTATAAAAGACGATAGAGGAAAGTAAGGATTGGCTGAAAAAGCTTCTATTTGCACTTTGGGGATGTCGAACATCGATCAGGACCTCCACCGAAGCGACACTATATGCTTTGGTTTATAAGATGGAAGCATTTTTTCCCATTGAGCTGGAGATTTTGTCTTTAAGAATAATGGCCGTAAGCAGTATCCCTAAATCAGAGTGGCAGAGAAATAGATTTGAAGAACTGCTCATGTTTGATGAAAGAAGATTTAGGAAATTGTTTCACATCCAAGGGTATCAGAGGAGAATAGCATGGGCGTTCAACAAGATGGTTAAGTCTCAAAATTGGAAGGAATGTGACTTGGTCCTTAAAGAGTTCAGAGCTCCGATCTTTGATCTAAGGGGCAAGTTTAAACCTAAAAGGGCTGGATCTTATCTCATCAAGACCTTGATGTCAGAAGGCACTACTATCCTTATGGATTTAGACGGGAATGTTTTCTTCACACCCATCAACTTAGACTAGCTCAAAAAGTTCTACCCCTAAAAGAAAGCCCACAAAAGAAGAGTGTCAATACCCGAGTGTAACCCAAGCCTCGAACTACATTATGGCTTCATTCTCTTTCTTTAGGATATGTAAACAGCTTCTATCAGAAGTTAAGCCCAAACCTTTGTTTGAAATTACCCTTCCGTAACCTTGTCCAAGTAGTTGATCAACGTAAAAACTTACTTTAAGTTTTTCTAATAAATTGGTTATAATTACAATAGTAAAAATCTGAAAGAACAGTCTTGAAGATCACTAGAACTAAAAGTGGAGAAACTTTCATTGAGAGTTTTTACTAACTTAGTCTTTAATTCCAAACCAAGAGAGGCTCGCAAGTCCTCACCCTAAAAAGCTAAAAGAAACGAAAAGAATATCGAAATGCAGCGAAGAAGAGCTAAGTTCTTCTCCTCTTTGCATCTCCTCCTTGTCTCACACTGCGCTCTATCTCTGTCCCGAGCCAAGCCTTGTAAACCTCAAAAAGCTTGCTGTTAAACTCTCTACCGACCGGCATCCTCAGTCTAGAAGACTAGGCCTGCTGATACTAACCCAAGAAAGGGGCTCGACGTGCAGAGCTGTGTAGATGACTCACGACAGTATCAGGTCTGACCTGAGTATATCTAAACTGACGGAGAATGCGATTTAGATGATGAAAAGTGACAAGCTTCAAGCCATCCAACAGAACCCCCGAGTAACCCACAATGGTAATAGTCATGAAAAATATCTTCAGCCAGGGGCATAGCTAGGAGATGTCCTCCCTGGTTAGAGAACTCAAATAGTCCTTCCAAGAAGCTTCAGTTGAGCAAAGGCAATAAACCTGACGATGGATGAAGGACTTCACACTGAAGCTATCAGATACAGGCTTTTCTAACAAGTTCACCATCTTCATCAGCCAAACCTGAGAGAATCAAGGGAAAAGAGAGCTAAGCAGAAAAGTAGAGAGAAACAAAAAAAATGAGAGTTGAGCGAGAAAATAGAGAAACAAATAGAAAAATAAGAGCTGAGCAAAAAAATTGAGAAGAAAAACAAAAAAAAGGAGAGCTGAGTGAACCACCTGCAACAGGAGAGCACTACTAGCAAAATAAGTGGCACCCTCGGTATGGACTGCATCAAGGCCAAGAAGCGTCTCCGCAAGGACCAGCGGAACATGGTCCCAACCCTCGTAGATATGGTAAACCATGTCCACCAAAGAAGAACTAGCTCGCCCATCGGAAGGCCCCAGTAGGAAACAAGCCAGAAGATAGATGCAAAGGGCATAACGACGCTGAAGCTAAAAGAGAAATCACCAAGAGATCTTCGAAGCCTGAAGCGGTCTATGATCTGTGCCACATCAAAGAAGTAATGAGTGAGGACTCACATTTGGAATAGTTGCAGACTGCATCAACCGATCCCTAAGACTCGAGCAAGGAGTGGGAACTATGATCTCCTCTCGTGCTGAAATCTCAAGGATGGAGGAAAAGTCCTCCACCATCGAACACAGCTTCTAGTACCCAAAGCAGAACACATATATGTCGGGGTCCCACAGCTTGGCTGCCCCTCGCATAAGATGCCAATCGACCTTCATAGTTCGCAAGGAGAACAGTGCATCTAGGCCAAAGTTGAGAAAGTCTTTGCGCTCGATCGGAGAGAAGTTACCCATCCAAGCCAAAAAAGAGTTGTTATAGGAGTGGGTCATGGAGAGGGCAAGAAAAAATGCATAATATTCATAATAGTAGGGTTTGGAACAGTTGCCCCTTTTATATAACCAAAAATGGAGGGAACCACAAAATCTTCTCTAAGTTTCGCGCTAAAAAACTTTGTCACAGCTGCCACCTTTTTCCCGTGGTCGTCATCCTCACAAGCCACGGCCACCAACTTGTCTCCCTAAAACTCACGGCTGTGACATCCCAAAATCCAGGCCACCAACTTTTCTCCACAAAAGTTCAAGCCGCCACATTCAAAACCCACGGCTGCGAATTCATTTCACACGGTTGCAACTTATTTTATGTAGAAATTTTGACAGCTTACCCCCATTTTGTCAGCATGCCCCAAATTGTTGTTACGAACTTGTTAGCAACTAACAGCATGAAAACAATTTTATATGGCAATTCTCAACTCACAAGGCATACATCATGCATAACACAGGTTTAATCAATCAAATGTGATTTTTGTGACAAGAATGAGAACCGCAAGCATCCATGATAATCAAAATGTAAACCAAATGGCACGAAGGCCCTATCCATCATAAGTAACAAAGTAGTGTGTATATGTGGTATGTGTATCGAGGAACACAGGCTAAAAGTAAAACAAAGGCATGAGGACCCCCTCAATTGTAAGTAGTTTATCGAGAACAGTGTATCGGTGTGTGTGTGTGTCAAAACAGTACGTTAAGAGCAATGTATCGGTGTGGTATAATAGAATAAAGTATCAGAATGTATGTTTACGGGCACGTAGGCCCAAGAAAGAATAGGCACACAGGCCTCTATGTATAGTATGGTAAAAGAAAAAAGAGAAGTAAGTCAGCAGCAGAGCAGTAGTAGGTCAGTCACTCTCATCAGGTCCTCTTCCTCCTGACTACGAGCCCACCTGGGATGACTCCCCAAACGATGACCCAGTCTCCTCTACTGCCTCCTTTGAGCTGGTAGCAGTCTGCGCAGTACTAGAATCTTGGGCCCAAGATGAAGAAGCAGTAGTAGTAGAAGCAGATGCAGATGTCCCAATAAAATGTATAGCAATAACAATTGGTGCAATCGGCGGCACATGAGCTTCGCGAGTCCTCGATCCCCTACCCCAACCATGCTGAAAGAAAGATAGGCTAGAAAGCAGTATATATGAACAGTATAAAATGGGAAGTGCAGAAAAGTGAAACAAAGAAGAATAAAGAAAGTACCGTAGTAGAAGTACCCAGGGAGCAGGAGGCTCTATGCGCTGAGCTCGAAAAGCGCTGTCCTAGCGGCAGACTAGTACCCTCAGGCCAAAAATGAGATGGAGGCAATGATCGCACCGCTCCCGAAGCATCTATCAAGAAAAGAAACTACATTAGTAGATATGAGAATAAGTACAACCAGATATGAGAATCAGTATAGTTAGATATGAGAAGAAATACATAAAATAGTATGAAAAACAAATAAGGAAGGGAAAGATGATATGCCTGCTCTATACTGGGGGAAAAAGAATCTCCTAGGTCGCCGGCTCAAGGATCTAGATCTGATGAAGATTCCCGTCCACAAACGTGTCCATTGTCCAAGACAACTCAGGGTGGGCAGGACCTGGGGGCAGTAGGAAGAAGACCCCGTACAGCAGCGTGGGCCCCCATAGCGAGCATCAGCCTCTCTCAGGCAAAGACCGTATAGTCACGATCCTCACCCTCAATCAGCGTAGCAACATTGATACCCATCATAGGACGGATAATCTTAGCCGTACGGAGGGATTCAGTCTGTCGCATCCAGGTCGGAGGTGTCCTCAGGATACGAAAGTGGTTATACCCCAAGGACTGCCGAACAACACGCTCACCGAGTTACCCCTCTCTGCAGAATGGTCCCTCTAGTAAGACACGAGTTCGGGTAACCTCTCGGCTCTGTATCAGATTGGCCCTAGCTCGCTCCTCCATGCCGACCTAGATATCCCAACGAACCTAAAAAGTGAGGAAACATGTCAGTAAACAGTAAATACAAAAAATGAGAAGGTGGGAATAAACATGAACGTAAAGGATGTACCCAGTCGGGAGTGAGGGTGTCTAGAAATAAGCGGTCGTCATCAAGGTCATTCCTGCTAGGCTTTGTACCTCGATACCATCTGGCCTATTGGAGTGCCCAGGGGATCACAAGGGGGTCATCGCAAAAGTTCACCGATTGGCGCATACCCTAGAACTTATTGGTTAAGAGCTGCAAAAGATCAAGGAAAGCATCAGTACAGTTGAAATAGATATGCAGATATGGAAATGAGAACGGAAAGCAGGGGAAGAGAATAGAGATATACCTCCCAGATATGCCAGTAACTGCCTGTGCTCAGATCAAAGGTCTATGTGGCAGCACTCATGTATCTATAGAAGGTAGCCAAGGCGGCTCCCCCTAGTCGTACACATCAATCTAGTCCACCACCGTTATGGCAGGAAGGTAGTTGAGGTGCACCTTGTTCTCTAAGTTCAGAAATAAGGCCATCCTGAATATATAGAAAAGAAAGGCAAGCGCCAGCCACTCAAAATGGTGGACCTCTGTGCAGACAAAATAACGGAATATCTTCTTCAGCCAGGTGTACCGTATGCTCCCCTTCTCGATGGACGGGGAAAAGTGACCAGAAAAATGAGTGAGAGCCGCAAGACTCCTGTAGATATCAGGATCAAATGGGATCGGGTCACCGCCCACCCAAATCTCAGTAATAAGAGAAAAGTCGAGAGGAGTAAAGGTAACCTCGAATGTGGGAAGATGGAAAGTGTTGGTGGTGTCCCACAATCTCTCAATCAGAGCAATAAGAGTGACCCGATCATTGCTGGCTCCCTCTAGCATAGTGATGAAGCCACCGAAGCTAGCCCAGTCGATAATCTCTTGGCAGCGAGGAGGTTGGGCCGTATACCACTTTAACACGTCAGAGGAGCCACCAAAACATCGAATACAAAACTTCGACTGAAACGAAAAAAAAACGAATTAGTAAATGGAAATAATAACATGAACAATGACAAGATTGAAATAAAAATGCATAACAAGATAGCTGAACCAAAACTCTTCACTAACAAACAATAATCAAGATGACAAACCTGTCAAACAGATCCCAAAACAATCAATGACTTCCCTCAAAATTCAAATTTCTATCTTTGAAGAAAAACTCAACTTCGTACAAATCCAAGGTTTAGCTCTCAAGAGAAGATAACTCAACTCAAAGTTCTTTCTTTCTTTCAAATTTAGGCATCAAAACTCAATTTCAATTTTATTTTAAAATCCCAAAATTCAAAACTCTTTCCCCCATTTTTCTTCTTATCCAATTCGTGAAGGGCTCAATTCAAACGTTAGAATCCAATTCGAAAATTCAAATTAAATTCAATTCCACTCAAATCTAATTCAATTCAAATCATAACCTAACCTGTTCCAACACAAAATCTAACCAGTTCTACTTGCCCTAAATTCATCAAAACCCACTTCAGAACAAAATTCAAAACTCTCAAAGTTCATCAAAACTCACACATCAAACTAAGTTTTAACTCAAATGCATCTCAAGCCCACATAGTTTCGTTTCAAAGTCGATTCATGTTCAAAACGTGTTTCACTCAAAACTCAAAATTTCAATTCAACCAGATTCATCAATCAATTCTCAATATTGCTCAAACAGATGCATATCCAAATTATAACTTAACTTCTATCTCAAAATGCCATTCAAATCAGCCCCGTTTTCAAAACATGGTCCGTTTCAACCTAATTTCCATTTTAAACCCTCAATCCAACCCCAAAAGTTCGTTTTCAACCTCAATCAAATCCCAAAAATTCATTTTCAACCCCAATCTAAAGCTCAAATCCCAAAGTTCAAAATTCAATTCGAAAGTCCATTTTTCAACCAAAGTTCGAAGTCTTAATCTAAAGTCCTCTCATTTCTTAAGGTTTGTTCAATCCGAGTTTAGAGTTTATCCAAATTCGAGTTCAAAAGCTTGTTTAGTCCAAAATTCAAGTTTTATTATCCATGTTTTGTTTCATTCAATCTAAAGTTTGTTTTAGCCCAAGGTTCGAAGTTTCGCTCCCAATCCAAATTAAAAAATCCTTTTCCAATCCGACTCAAGGTCTAACCAAATTAAGTCCAAAGTCTCAAGCCAAATCTCAAATCCAAAGTTTAGATTGATTCAAGTTCAAGTTTCAATTCAATTCAAGGCTTAATTCAACTCTAATCTAATTTAAATCCCAAGCATCCAGCCAATTCAATTCAACTCAAATATCCGATACAATTCAATATTCAATTCAAGTTCAAAGCTCACTCCAATTCAATTCAATATCAAACAAGGTTCGAAGATTCAAAAGTAATCAAAATTCAACATCCACGTAAACCTTCAATCAACAAAACAAGTAAAGAGTTCAAATTTTTTGGCTTACCTCGAGATTCCTGGAAGAAAGGTGATCCTCCCGACGGCAGAGGAGAACCTCATGCTCTGCGGCCACGTCCAAAATAGCAAACTGCTTCATGACCGGTTGTCGTAAGTGGTGGTGGAGTGAGAAGTAAGTGGCCGATCAAAGTGCCCCAGCATGCTCGGCATGCCACCTCCTTCCAATAACTTATCATGGCCACCACCCTCGCCACCTCCAGCCACGACACCACCATCCTCACTGCCATTAGCTCCCACACTGTCGCCGCTACCACTCGCGCCACCTGTATCATCTTCGATAAATCCATGGCGCACTTCCGCCATTGCCGAGAAAACCAAAGAGAGAAAGGAAAGAAGAAACATCTCCGAAGGCTGAAAGCTTTGAGAGAGAGATAGTGAGAGAGAGAGAGTGTGTGTGAAAGCTACGAAAGAGAGAAAGGATCGTGAGAGAGGAGAGAGTTGAGAGGAACCGAGAGAGTTGGGAGAGAAACAGAGTTTTTGAAGTTCGCACAAATGAGTTTTTTTCGAACTCCCTCAGACTCTTGCACTGTTATAGACCTCGCGGTCGCGAGATTTAGTTCCTTTAAAAGTGATGGCCACAACATCCGAACCCAAGTCATTGCTTTTGTTTCCCACGACCGTAACCTTTCCCAAAGGTTTCACACGGCCACCACTTTTGAATGTACAAGCCGCAAATATCCTGGGGTTAATAATTCAGGCCGCCACTTCTAAAAGTCACGGTTGCTATGTTTTGATTCTCCCTTTTTATAAATATTAACCTTCGAGCATATGCAACCCTTGTTTTAGTTTGATTAGCCAAAACTCTTCTTTTATGCCCCTCAAAATGATCGATCCTTCTCATGACCTTAAACTAATTAGTCGGTCCTTTCATGACCTAAAACTAACTTGTCGGTCCTCCCCATGATCTTAAACTGACTAGTCGATCCCTTTACGACCTAAAAATAATATTTGCCTTGTCTATCCTCTTCATGACCTAAAACTAACTCGTCGATCCTCCTTTTGACCTTAACTGACTAATCGGTCCCTTCACAACCTAAAACTAATATTTGCCCTATCAGTTCTCCTCATAACTTAAAATTGACTCATTACCTTAAACTGACTAGTTGATCCCTTCACGACCTAAAATTGATATTTGTCCCTTTGGTTCTCCTCATCACCTTAAACTGATTTATCGATCCTCGCATGACCTTAAAATGCCCCTTTGAACCTCCAATCCTCCTCATGACTTTAAACTGGCTCCTCGATTTTTGCATGGCCTAAACATTGCTCCTAAAATGATCGGTCCTTCTCACGACCTTAAAACTGACATGTCGGTCCTCTTCATGACCTTAAACTAACTAGTCAGTCCCTTCATGACCTAAAACTGATATTTACCTTCCCGGTCCTCCCATGACTTAAAACTGACTCACTTGTGCTTCTCATAACCTAAAATTGACTAGTTGGTCCCTTCACGACCTAAAATTGATATTTACCTCATCGGTCCTCCTTATGACCTAAAACTGACTTATCGGTCTTCCTCATGACCTAAAATCGACTTGTCGGTCCTCCGCATGACCTAAAATTGATTAGTCGGTCCCTTCACGACCAAAAATTGATATTTGCCTCTCCGATCCTCCTCATGATCTAAGACTAACTCGTCGATCTTTCTCACGACTTAAAACTGACTCATCGGTCCTCCTCATAACCTGAAACGGACTAGCAAGTCCTTTTCACGACCTAAAACTGGTATTTTCCCGATCGATCCTCTTCATAACCTTAAAATAACTTATCGGTCCTCCTCATGACCTAAAATTGACTAGTCGGTCTTTCATGACATAAAATTGATATTTGCCTGATTAGTCATTCTCATGACCTTAAACTGACTTTTCGGTTCTCGCATGACCTTAAAATATTCCTTTGAACCTCTGGTCCTCCTCATGATCTTAAACTGACTCTTTATTCTTTACATGACCTACAAGCTGTCCCTAAAATGATTAGTCCTTGCCATGACCTTAAACTGACTTATTGGTCCTCGCATGACCTTAAAATGCTCCTTTTTACCTCCTCGATCCTATTCATGACCTAAAAATAATCCATGGTTATTCTCCGGCCCACGTTGCGACCTTAAATGTCGGTATGTTTACATCATACTTGTTTACATCGTATTGTATCTACAATGCATCATGATTAGCATATTTGCATCATATGTATTGCTTCATGAACTATGACCGATCTGGTCCCCTACAATAGGGGTACATAGGAAGCTAGATAAAAATTTGGGATCGACGACGCTTTTCTGTATGTTTTGATTGCGCCTGAGATTAGCAACTTGTTCGATTGATTTGTCTCTGGAGCTTTGACATTTACTTGGATCACGAGTTGTTGCAAGCACTGTCAAAAAAGGGCAACTGTATACACCCCAATTTAACCAAGCTAAATCTTAGGCACCTGTCTTGAATGCTCCCCAATGACGAGAATATGGAAATTATGCTCAAGGATACTCCTAAGCAAGAAAGTCAAGAATTCAGTTCAAAATCTAAGAAACTACCAAAAACCTCTTGACCACAACAACATCCATATCCTCACGGCCACTACCTTTTTTAAAGCCCTAGAGCAAGTCGTGTCCTTACGCTCATAGCCGCAACCTTTTTTGTGACCCTAGAGCATGCCGTCAGCTTTGATTCTCATGGCCGCCACCTTTCAAAAACCCTAAACCTAGCCGCGACTTTTGAAAGTCACGGCTATCGCTATCAATATGAACAAAGGCTGCGACCGGCACGGTACAAAAGTATAAAGGTCGTGGCCGCCACTTTGACACCTTTTTGGATAGATGACAGCATTCTAGAGGACATCTGGGCTCCCACCTTGCCTATAAATAGGCGTTCATTTGCACAGAAATTAGGGGGAGAACAACCTGGATGCCCAAGCTCGACCAAAATCAATCCCCACCCGATATTTTGATATTTATACTATACACTCCAAAGCCTAGTTCGTGATTTTGCTTGCACCGGTGAGGCCTTGGAGCATGTTTGGCTTGGCTGTATTCGATTCCCACATCCGATGAGGCATTCGAGGCATATATCCATATGAGGTAACCTTAAGATCCCGCGATATTTTTTCAACCCCTATTTCGTCTCTCTCAGGGGTATCACAGTAAAGGTTTCTATTGGTTTTTATCATTTCATTTATATTCATTTTGATCAACGCATGTTTATACAAGTTTTCTTTATCAAGCAGTGATTCTATAGTCTTCTCTTTTGTATATAGAAATACATTTCCATTCATTCCCATGTTCATTAGCACACTAGACACATGACAAGCTCTTTGTGGTTTCAAGAAACTTGATGGCCGCGACCTTTTAATGTTACAGTCGTAAGTTTTATTGAACCTAAAATCACGGCCGCCATTTATATCCTCTTGGCCGCATCTTTTGTTACCATTTTCAATACAGTTGCAATGTTTTTATGGGATCAGTGACATGAAAATTGTGTTTTAAGCTTCATGTTATCTATTTCGATATTTTGTACCTTTTGTTTGGTTTTTGAAGTAATGTGGCCATAAGGGATGGAAGAAGGTAGATCTAGCCTTGACAAGGTGGGCTATGGTCTATGCTATGAGCATCTCATTCATTTAAGTTCCGTTTGGATCTTGGATGCCTTTATAGTCATTAAAAATACCCTAGCCGCAACCTTTGGTTGTCACAGCCATCACATTTTGCATCTCTCTTTCTTGCAGCCACATCACATTTGTCACAGCTGTGGGTTTTGTGACTTATTTTGTCACGGTCACAACATGTGTTGCTATGACTGTGAGCTTTTTGTGTGTACCAGTAGTATTAAATCATGTTTTAGACCTTTTATTAAATGTTCTAAAGTTTTGGATGCTCTAATTTTACATATAGTGTTTCGATAAGGGATGAAGGATGGTAGATCTAGCCTTGACAAATTGGGCTATGGTCTCTGCCCTGGATATCCCATTCACTTGAGTTTATTTTGGATTTTGCACGTTGAATAACCACTCTGGACATCAAAAATACCCTGGCCACAACCTTTGGTTGCCACGTCCTTAACATCTCACATCTTGGTTTCTCATGGTAACCTTATATTTGTCATGGTCATGGGTTTTATGACTTATTTTGTCACGGCCGCAACATGTGTTGCCACGGTCGTGAGCTTTCTGCATGTTCAGTAGCTTAAAAACGTCTAAATCTTTTTTGTTCTTTCTATACAACCTGTATATAGCATGATTAGAGACAGAAACATTGTTGCATGTCCCTTAGGCTTTTCTTGCTTCGTTTAGCTTTTCATCGCATGTTTTTTTCTTTTCTTTGCTCAAACTATACATATGGCATGTCTAGAAATGTTAACCAAGTTGTATGATCCTCAGGACCGCAATTAAGGTTTTTTCTTCTTTGTTTACTTTTTTTGAACTCTCTTCAACCTTTCATTTTGTATATGCTACCTTTAAAAAGTTTACAATAAGAACCAATATTGACAAAGTAGAGGCCAACCTCATGGTTAGGCGAAAAAGGTGCCTAACACATTTTATTTTCGTACCTTATCCCCCGAGCCCTCTTTTTCTTTGGTTACATTTTCAAAAGACCTGCAGCCTTCTTTTTTGTTTTTCTTAATTTTTCTCAAAAATCAAGTGGCGACTCTATTTTTCTTAAAAACGTGCTTAGATATCTTGGATTCTCTTGTTTTAAGAAGAAAAGAGCATTTTTTTAAAAATAATAGATATTAGTGCATCGTTCCTCCCACAAACATACCCGCACCCACACTGAGGTGTCGACGTATGGTACATATGGTGTCAAACTTTTCATTACTTTAGTTTTTTAGCTTGGACCTTGGTGTCGATGCATATCAGAGTTGGTGTCGACTTAAGGCTTCATTGTATGCTCATGGTGTCGATTCATGTCTTCGTTGGTATCGACTCATATGAAAGACTTTAGCGATTGGAAATTTTGTGTCGACACTGATCGTCTTTGGTGTCGATCAACCATGAAACTTTAGCTACTGAAATTTTGGTGTCAACACTCCTTTACTTTGGTGTTGACTTAGGAAGTTTGACTTTGGCTACCGAAATTTTGGTGTCGACCCAAACTGCTTGTTTTCAAAGGGTACCATTATGTCGACTCATTTGCTCGTTGGTGTCAACACATTTGGTTGAGTGTCTAGGGGATCACTTGAAGTCTTGGTGTCAACACATTGCTTCGTTGGTGTCGACACACTTCGAGTTTCCCGGATGGTGTCTACATGTTGACTCATTTCATCTCTGGAGTCGACACTAAAACCCAGAGTTCGAAGGCTTACTTGGTGTCGACTCATGTGCGTGTTGGTGTCGACACAAGTTGATTCTTGTCAAGGTGCTGAGGTGTTGACTTAAGCATGCATTGGTGTCGACTCAACGTGCTCATTTGGCCTTGACTTGGTGTCAACACAGGTTGTAACTGGTGTCAACTTATCTTGGATCCTGGTCTAATACTGGAGGTGTCAACACAATCAGTCATTGGTGTCGACACAACCTGTTCTCCTAAAACGTCTAAACAAAGCTGTTAAAGGTGTCAACCCTAAACCCCAATAGTGTCGATATACTTGAGTTTATCAAGCGTGCTTTACTTGTAGGTGTCGACCCAAAACCCAATTGGTGTCAACACAAAATGTTACATTCAAGAACACTAAATATCAACCTATTTACCGCAATGTGTCAACATAAATGGCATAAAGTGTCGACTCATTTGTTCTGTAGTGTTGACACTACCTTTTAGAAAATAATTAAATATAATTTTTTTAAATTATTTAATTAGAAAATATGAATTAATAAAATCGTCAAAATTAATTTAAAATATAACAGTAAATTTTTTTCACAAACCCTAAATTGTTTTCAAAAACCATACCAATCACAAACATTCACAACAAATACAAACATAACATAAATGTATGTCTTCCAAACAGATACATTTTCTCCTCCAAATATAAAACTTCAACTTCAGGCCTTCTTTCTTTACTGCACTATTTTCTCTTTTCTTCTCCCCTTTTGTCATCTTTAAAATTCATCCATTTAGCATTTGAAAGCTTTCTTCTCTTCTTACTTTTTCTTTCTCTTAGCTACCTTTTCCTTGGATGCAGAGGCCCTCTCAGCTGCTTTCTCTTTTTCTTCCATTGCTGCAAAAGTGGCTATGAGGGCCAGATCAGCTTCTCTTCGCAACCATGCTTCCTTCTCTTCCTTTGTTTCCTTGGGCTTAGGCTTCTTTGTCCATGCCTCTTTTATCCAAGTAAGGTGCTCGTCAACCTTCCTACAATTCTCCTGGATAGCTATAACAGCACCTTCGTCATACTCTTTCTTCACCTATTGGAGGATCTTCACATTGGCAGCAACAGTCTTGTTAATGCTAGGGGTCATGTTCTAACTAATATCATGACCTACATCACAAGCATGCCTCACTTCCTTTTCTAAACCTTTGGTTTTACTACTGAGTTTGACCAAACCCTTGGTAATAGTGTCAACTCGAGCACTATGGTCATAGATGTCAGCCTCAACCTTCTTATGAAGGGAAGCCAATGTGGTGGAAAGGGAGGAATGTATATTTTGGATGAGAGATGTGACAGCATCAAGTTGCTGTGAGGAAGGAGTAACCGACTGAGATGATGACGATGAGGTAACATGAGGGGGAGTTAGAGGTGGAACAGAGGAGAATGGTGCAAAGGAGGAGGGATCAAATCTAGAGGGAGGAGGAGCAGAATGAGTGGAAGGAGAAGATCTGGGAGATGGATGATCACAGGAAACAAGTGAAACGGGTGATCTGGGAGGAGGTGGAAGGGGATTTCTACTGGTGGAGGGAGTTGTAGAGGAAGGAGAGGCAAAGCCTTCCTTTTTGGTCCAAACACCAACACTTGGATGATATGCATATGTTTAAGAGTGGTTTTGTCATAAAGGGCATGCTTGAAGAAGGGAATTTCTTTCTCCTTTATGGGGTCAATCCCAAAGTGTCTAAACACCTTGGTAAGGTATATAGCATAATAGAGGGAGGTGTTGGACTTGGTGTAGGATTGCAACATGTCACATTTGAACAAATGGGCAAGATCAAGTCTGTATCCTTCAATGATGCACCACATGATGAAAATGTGGTTCACAAAGTGGTGTAAAAGCCTTATCTCTAGATTCAGAGAGTTGGCTTCCAGAGGCTTGGTGGGGTCAATAACCTAAATTTAAAAAAATTTGTTGACAGCTTTGTGAAAAAAAAAGTTTTTAATGGTCCCCTTTTTCCTATGGTGGGTAACAAAGAGTCTACCATTGGGAAGATCGAGAATGGAGTTCAGGGTTTCAAAATCAAAAGAAATTTCAACATTGTTCACCCAAGTGGTGATTTTTGTGTCAGTGAGAGGGTTAGTGACTTTCATGTGAGAATAGAAAAGTTTGACTAGAGTGGCGTAATGGTGGTCCTGAATTTGTAAAAGATTCTTCCATCTTAGAGTGTTAAACCACTCCGAGAACTTCATCCTAACATAATCAAAGAAATGAAAGTTTATGGAACGATCAAGGATTACCTTACGATTTGCAAAGGACACAAAGTATAGGCTCTTCATTTGTGTTGATGTGAACTTCAGGGTAGTGTCGATACCCATCTCCGTTGTTGGTGCTGCCGCCATCTTCTTGCGTTTGCTGGACCAAGGGTTAGACGACTCTCCAGCATCAATTTAGTTGCTTCCTTTGCCCATTATTTTAGGAGGCATGGAGGGTTGTCGACCCTAGGGTTGGTGTCGTAGAGTAGGGAGGATGAGGGAGAGAGGGAGTCGAAGAGACTTTCTGAGAAATGAACAGTTAACAGCGCGAAATAAAGGAGGAGGAAAATCGTCTATACTGTTATGGTTGAAATACTGAAAATCATGTTTTTAGTATTTTATTTTATTTTAATAATAAAATTAGTTTTTTTTATGAGAATCTTTATGAACAATGTATGTATATCATTTTTTTTGTTATGCATGGATATTCAATATTCTGTATAGTATTTAATCTGGTGTGTAGAGTACGGCTTACACACAGAAAATCAGATTTTAGATTCTTGCAGAATATATGTTTTATGTTCACAGTTTAGATGGAAATTGACATACTATCGGTACGACTGTGGCACATAATTTTAGTAGGTCTGTCTTGGTTACGGAGAACAGATAATAGCGTCATCTATTGTTCCGACTCTCTGCGCCAGTACACTTTGTGTGTATTGAACGGGATATTTTAGGTAATTAATTTAGTACTGACTATTAGCTATATAAATTAATTCACACTCCACGGTTATTATGAATAATGTTTATCCTCTTAATCCGAAAATAATTATTAATTTGCATATATTTAATATTCATTGTTTTGATTCATTAAAGGCTGCGATCTTATATGAGTCTATATTCCTGGTGAGTTAGATAGCAATATTATTTATTTGGCAAATATTAATTATTGACAGAATTCACATCCCAAAATATAAGGATTGACGATACTCTCTTATGGATGCTTATAAGTTTTGACCGAGCCAAACCTTGCAAGTGGATTTAATTATCCGGCGGTCAAATAAGTTAAGCGGAAGGGTTTAAGAAATATCAAGATGCCGATTAAATTAATTGTCAGTAATTAAATTTAATTGGCGGGTATCAGGAATCTTAACGCTGGAAGAAATGGTAAGCATTTAATAACAGGAACTCAATGCAAGAAGGTCTTGAGATTATGGGTCAGAGTGCAATTATAGTTCTTTAGTTGTATGAACTGTAATTCAGTGTTTTATGAAAATTGCAGAAACGGCTGCGACTTTTCATAATTGCATAAATAGCCCGTGTTATCTGTATTCCACTGGAAATCTTACTCATAATTATTTTTCAGGTCCCTGCTGTTGCCCTATATATATGCGAGTAGGCTGAACCAGTTCCGATTGATTTTCATATCATTCTTGATATATTATTTTTGTCTTTCAAGACTTAAAAAATATATCAAGGTTCTGCCGGTACAAGTTCTCGGAGGATCGTAGCCTACACTACGTTCGAGGATCACATAAGAAAATACGGTAGAAGATCTGATAGGAGTTTCAACTCGGAATCAAATCGTAGTTGAAGATTAGATCGACAAGAGTTATTTATCTAAATTAACTTTGATTGCACTGATTTTATTTTGATCGTTCTTCGTCAAAATTTTTATCTGGAGCCCGTTTCGACGTTTGCCCGTCCAGTTATTTTTTTACTGATTAATCGTTTTCAAAAATAATGATCTTGGCAGTTTTGCCTCCAACAAATTGGTATCAGAGCCAGTTTTTTTTTGTTACGGTTATCGGGGCCGAATAGATTTAGAACTGTGCTAATTTTGTTTTGCAGGCATTCTAATCTCGATTTTATGATCATCTATTTTTATTCATGTTTGATTGAATGGTTTGAATGGATGATGATTTAATTAGTTTTTTAACTACATGGGTTGATCGTGTTAAATTAATTAATTTTTATATCGAATGTGAATTTACGGGATATAGGTTTCGAAGTAAATTTTTTTATGTTCTTTACTTTTTTTTAATTTATTAGAAAGAAAAAAAATAAAAATAGGTATAAAAGAACATTGGCGCGCTTGAATTTTTTTAAGATGGATCGTGTTTTTTTTAAATTTAGAATTTATAAATAAAAAAAATTGAGAAAATTCCCTAGCAAGTTTCGGCAATCCCAAAGCCAATAACATGCCGGCGGTTTCCAAAGTGGCGATCTTTGAAGTTGCTTTCCAGCATGCACTGTGGTCAAAATCAATCCCAGCAGCATCCCAACGTGGCACTGCTTTTGTCCCAAGCTTCAAAAAGCAAGCCGGTTTTTCCAAACACAGCTGCAGCAAAGCCAAACGTGGCCCTAGCAAGCTGAAGCAATCCAAGCAAACAGGCGACCAGACAGAAGCGGCACAAGGCTGGCGCGGTTCCCAAGCAAATTCCAGAACTGTGGCGTAAATCAAAAGAGGCGCAAATTCCATGCAATTTCCGAAACTGTTTGTGCCGAATTCTTGGAGCAAAACAGTAGCAGCATTTCCCAAGGAGATCCCAACAGTGGTTTAAATTCCCACGCCAATTGAAGTTGCGGTTTTCCAGCCAATACAAGAGAATAAAATTAAAGATATCTTGATGCTATTAGGAAATAAGAAGTTACAGAAGAATAAAATTTTACAAAATTTTAATCGGATCATAAAATCGAGATGTATATTTATCTTATATTTTATTTGTTTTAACTATATGGATGATAAATACTAATTTTATTTATTTTATTAATTTAATTAATTTGAATATTTAGTTTTAATTTAAATATTTTGTAATAAAAAATAAAAATAAATTTTTTTAATTAATTAATTAATTAAATGAAAAAACTTTAGATATTTTATTTTATTACAAAATATCACGTTTAAAGATAATTTTTTTATCGAATATCTTACAAAAAACGTGAAAATTAATTTTGAATTTTGAATTAATTAAATGAAAAAATATTTAATCAAAATAAATTATTATTTTTTGAAAAATATGGAATGAAAAATAAAATAAATAAATATCTTTAATCACTATCTTAACTGAAAAGTTGGAGGAAAAACTGTGCATTTATTAAATTTTATTTGTTACGCATTTAAATACGAAAAGATGGTTTGATAAATCAGAATCTTTATAATCGTATATACGAAAAGATGCTTAATTCTTTCAAATCGTGTGACTTTTGAAAGATAGTTTGATAAAACAGGATCTTTGAAATCGTGTACACGGAAAGATGTTTGATTCTTTCAGATCGTGTGGCTTTCGAAATTAATAAATTTATTTTAATTAAACGAATTTTTATAACCCTAAAAAATTATTTTAAAAATCTAAGTGGAAGAGAAAATTTGTTCACAGATAAATTCAACGGTCTCCATCACCAGTTTGTAGGTGATGCAATTAAACTCTGCGTGTCGGCAGTAAGGCCTTCCTCCCCAACGAACAGATTAATTGCTGTATCGCAAATACAAATCTCATTTATGGATAATTCTGGATAATTGTTAATGTGGATCACTTCTCCAAGTGAAGGGTTCATTGCAAAGCGATTAATTTGGGATTAGGTGATGGTTAGCACATAGCTGTATATAATAGTATTCTCTTCAACTGAGTCACTGCTATTATATACTGGACCGAAACTATGTCAGCTATTTAATTTTACTTGGTATAGTCAGTTGCCTAGATGGTAAAATTAAAATGAATTAATCTATCTGGTCTTATGAATGATAGTAGACGTCCACTCATCGTGGCATACTATTCTCGGGTTACCAAGCTGTTGGCGAATTAATTTTAAAATGGTAGAGGGAACCAAATTAAAATAAATTCAAAATTTTGCTCATCATAATTAACGGTTTTTAATTATGTGATTCTCAGGATTAAAATGAATTTCAACCCACTCGCTTCAATACTTAAAGAAAACAAACTTATGGGACCAAATTTTGTTGACTAGAAATGTAACTTGGATATAGTTTTAACTACAAATGGTACTCCTTCAATACCAGAAAGTGTGTCTGTTTCAGAAAAAGATCTTCCTCGGGACCGAAAGGTATGAAGAAGAAAAATGTCCAGAAATAGGAAAACACATTTTCTAAGATAATTAGTGGGCCACAGACTGGTGTGAAAAAGCCAAAAGACATATATTTTCACTACAATCATACCCGGCACTGAAAAATGTTATGTCCAGTATTTCTCAGAAGGCAGAACAAATACGGTAATTTCTGTCCATTGATTGTGGAAATATGTTTAGCGGTATTATCTACCGGTACCTAGTGTGTAGATACAAAAATCACTGATCATGTCTGCAATTCATTACAGGGGTTCAAGAAAATCTGACAACTTAATAATGAGGAGATTTACCTGCATATGGGCAATAATACAAAGGTAACAGTAGTTGAAGTAGGAGATGTCAATCTCAGTTTTGGTAGAGTCCGGATTTTAATATTGAGAGATTGTCTTTATGTACCTGCCATTAGAAGGAACTTAGTTTTCGTTTCTATATTGGCTAAAGAAGGATATTTTATTTATTTTAATAACTCTGTGGTTATTAAGGATAATAAATGGGTTATCTGTTCTGGTACATTGGTGGATAATCTTTATATTATTACTCTAATCTCTCCTATACTGCAACTAACTGAAATGAATAACACATCTAATTTACTATATAAGAGAAAGTTTTCTTCTTTAATGAACCAAACGTTTCTATGGGACTTACACTTAGTTTATATTAATCTAAAAAGGATAAACAGACTGGTAGTAGATGGACCTTTGAGTTCATTGAAAGTGGAGGCACTTCTAGTCTGTGAATCTTGCTTAGAGGGTAAGATGACCAAGAGGCCCTTTTCGGCCTAATGCTATAGAGATAAAGAATCGTTGGACCTGATTCATTCTAATGTGTGTGGTCCTATGACAATTTGGGCTAAAGGTGGCTTTGAGTACTTTGTCAGTTTCATTGATGACTACTTAAGCTATGGATACATTTATCCGATGCATCGTAAGTCTGAATGCTTTGAGAAATTCAAAAAATTCAAGGCAGAGGCGAAGAAGTGTCTAGGTAAAAATATCAAATCACTACGATCCGACCGTGGTGGGGAATACCTCTTTGGAGAGTTTAAGGACTACTTATCATCAGAGGGGATTACATCCCAGTTGACTGCACCTGGTACTCCTCAGCAGAATGGTGTAGCAGAAAGAAAGAATATGACTCTTATAAAGATGGTAAGGTCAATGATGAGTTATTCAGGTTTACCACATTCGTTTTGGGGACTCGCTTTAGAGACAGCGGCTTACATTCTGAACATGGAACTTTCTAAGTCAGTACCTTCTACTCCCATAGAATTGTGGACCGGGCGTAAGCCTAGTCTGAAATACATTCGAATTTGGGGCTGTCCAGCACATGTGCTGAAAGAAAACGCGGGTAAGTTGAAACTAATGACAGAAATCTATTTCTTTGTAGGGTATAATAAGAAAATGAAGGGTGGTCTATTTTATAATCCTAAGAATCAGAAGGTCATTGTTAGCACCAATACCTGATTCTTGAAAGAGGATTATATTGTGAACCACAGGCTCAATAGCAAAATTATTCTGGAAGAATTGAGAGAAAATACCAGTAGAACGAAAGAGGAACCACAAGTCACTGATATTCCATTACCTAGTTGTAGTGGGAGGATTATCAGGACAGGTGCAAATCAAGAACATGGTGATGATGCACAGAGTTTAGATTCTGCACAGCTTGTTACTGCTAGTTCACAGACACAGGTAGTGCCTTGTCGTAGTGCGAGGGTTATTCATCAACCTGACCGGTATATGTTCTTGAGAGAGTCTTTTGTAGGATCCCGACAGGACTGGATACCGAGTCTTGTAACTACAATGAAGTACTACAAGACAAAGATGGAGATCTTTGGCAAATTGTTATGAATTCAGAGATGGAATCTATGTCTTCCAATCAGGTCTGAAAACTTGTAGAACCATCCGAAGGAATAAAATCCATTGGATGCAACTGGATCTACAAGAGGAAGAGAGGAGTAGACGAGAATGTTGAAACCTTCAAAGTTAGGCTTGTTGCTAAAGAGTTCACTTAGAAAGAAGGGATCGACTATGAGAAAACCTTTTCGCTGGTAGCCAGGCTTAACTCTATCCGGATTCTCTTATCCATTGCCACACATTTCGATTATGAAATTTGACAAATGGACGTCAAGACAGCTTTCCTTAACGAAAGTCCTAACGAGTGTATCTACATGATACAACCAGACTGATTAATTGAAAAGGGCAAGGAGCACATGTGTTGCAAGCTTAAGAGATCTATTTATGGACTTAAGCAGGCATCGAGGTCTTGGAACACTCGGTTTGATCAAGCTATAAAATCTTATGGTTTTGATAAAAGTTTGGATGAGTCTTGTATGTACAAGAAGCATGACGGAAGCGCGGTGATCTTTCTAGTACTTTATGTAGATGATATCTTGCTCATTGAAAATGATGTGGGGGTATTATCTACGGTTAAAGTGTGGTTATCTGGGCAGTTCAATATGAAGGACTAGCGAGAAGCCAGTCACATCCTTGGGATCAATCTTATGTGAGATCATAAACAAAGGATGTTGGGCTTATCACAAGCAAAGTATATCGATGATATCCTTACTCATTTTAGCATGCAGGATTCTAAGAAAGCATTTCTCCCTTTCAGGCGTAGAATCACTCTATCCAATGATCAGTATCCTAGGACACTTGATGAGATAGAGAAGTTGAAGGTGGTTCCTTATGCTTCGACAGTAGGAAGTCTCATGTATGCTATGCTTTGCACTAGACCCGACATCTGCTTTACCGTTGGCATGGTAAGAAGATATCAGTCTAATATAGGACAAGAGTATTTGACTGCGGTAAAAAATATAATCAAGTACCTAAAAATGACTAAGGATTATATGTTAATTTACCAGGCAAACAGTCTAGTACTTTTGGGGTACACATACTCAGATTTTCAGTCAGACATAGAGCTTACATCAAGAGACAACCTTGCAGATCCTTTACAAAGAGCTTACTGGCTAAAAGTTTTGATAGTCATGTAGAGAGCATAGGAGTCAGATATATGGCAACATGGTTTTGAGTATAAGTGGAAGATTGTTAGTGTTGGTATACTAAAAATTATGTTTTTAGTATTTAATTTTATTTTAATAATAAAATTAATTTATCATTTTATGAGAATTTTTATGAGCAATATATGTTTATCATTTCTTTATTATGCATGGATGTTCGATATTATGTATAGTATTTAATCTGGTGTGTAAAGTACGGCTTACACATAGAAGACTAGCTTTTAGGTTCTTGCAGAATATAAGTTTTATGTTCACAGTTTAGATGAAAATGGATATACCATCGGTACGACAGTGACACAGAGTTTTAGTAGGCCTGTCTTGATTACAAAGAACAGATAATAGCGTCGTCTATTGTTCCGACTCTCTGTGCCAGTACACTTTGTGTGTATTGAACGGGACATTTGG
>JAOTRH010448956.1:14115-28327 GCA_034768845.1 Heliamphora exappendiculata | reverse complement strand
AGTGACCCAGTCTCCACTATTTTGTTATGTTTGGTTGTTTGCATTTTTTGATTTCTCGTTGTGCTCCTCCAGTCCCCACTGCTCTGTTTGGCTGTTTGTATTTTATTATTGTGCACTACTACTCTATTTGGCTGTTTGCATTTTATCATTTGAGACTTGAGAGTTATTTTTGCCTTCTTAGACTGTTTTTTATCTTTGGGAATATTTTCAGCCTTTTTGGATATTGAAATTATACCTCCTAAAGGGAAAATGGTAGAAAAGTTATCAATATTACTTGGGATCCTTGTGTACATGTTAATAAACAAGTTGGATGATAATGGTGTTGATAACACTAGATTAAAATTGAGGTGCAATTATTGTAGTAATAAATATTCGGGTGGTATAATTATTGAAGTTTGAACTTTACTTTGGATATATGTAATAAATTTGTATTAGAATAACTTATTTTTGTAATTTTATAATAGGATAATTATTTTATCACCTTTTATATAATTACGTTAACGTATCTTACGATACGCGATACGCGATACATAAAAGTTGAATTACGATACACGATACGTATTTCATTTTGACAACACTGATCTCAAGTCATTAGTGATATTTGACATTACTTAAACTAAAAACTTATATATTGTAATTTGTAGAAGAAATTGTGAATGCTTGAAAAAAATGTTAGCGTATAGCTTAAAGTAGTTATTTATAAAAAAAAATTATTATTATTATAACTTGTAGCAGAATTGTAGGTGTTTAAAAGATACTGTAACAATTAGTAGCAAAAAATTAAAAACTACTCCCAGTAGCTTAACCAAACACGCTTGTATGAAATTCTCAAATTTTGACTCATATTATATGATTGCTTGCACAGTAAAACATATCAAAAAAATTAAATAGACAATGCATATTATATTACATAAACTATTGTATATTTACCAATTAATATTGTGAGCTTGTGTTGGTGTGGAATACATTATACATGATGAGTATACTTTTTTTTTTAAATAGGTAAAAGAACATATTATATATGTAGAACGACGTACAAAGACTCCCTTGCACCTGACACTAAGTAGAAACAAAACAATACGAGTTACAGCAATGCTATACTCCTGGTTGGTGAGAAACTAACTTAGACGACCTAAGCCCTTAGTGAAAAATCGCATCTAGGTTGAAAATGATCTCCTCTACCCTAGTAATCTTTTTCTTCAAGTATATATTCCTTCGACCACAGCCCTATTCTCAGTTTGGCCATATACACTATCTCCCCGGAGTTGATCCTAACATTTTCGAACATCAAACTATTCCTTGTGAGCCATAGGACCAGATTCCAGCTATGAACGTAGTGTTCCATAGCTGGCTCCGATGGCACTTCTTTTCTTTTCGCGGCCAAAATTTAAACAGTCGATGTAACGAGCCCGGAGATACCCACTGTCTTCCCCACCAGCGTATCAAAGCCGACCACACCCACCATGCAATCTGGCAGTGAACGAAAAGATGGTTAACTGATTCTACTTCCCTATTGCAAAACACACAGTTGAGGTTGACGCATGGTTTTAGAATAACTCTTCTGACTAGACATTCTTTAGTCGCTACTTTGTTTTGGATTGCCATCTAACTAAGTAGAAAATATTTTGGTGAACCAATTACCTTCCAGATTCTCCTACTGCTCACCCTTTGCCTGCCACCACCTTATCCATTTGCCCGCGTAAAAATTGCACATAAAACATTAGATGTTGCTCCCCTTTCCATATGTACCGATCAGAATTATCGGCCTCAAGTGAGTGTGATCTAAATTTGACTAATAGTTTCGCCCATTGATTAGCTTCCCATGAGAAAAGGGGCCTTCTAAAGCAGTTCTCAGCGTCTTACTCTACGTAATTCCTAAAGAACTCTGTTGGGACCTTGCCAGATCATAAATTTTTTTATGAGTTTCGATTAGCGGACTCTGCCCCATCCAAACATCCTACCAAAAACTTGTATTCTCCCCATTCCCCAGTTGTAAGCTTAGATTTTGCTTTAAAATGGGCCCTACACTAGTTTCTGCCATACCAACTGCTAAGATTTCCTTCCACATCCGACTTACCCTATTCCTTACTGTATTCACAAGGAGCCAATCACCTTCTCTATGCCCATACAGGTCCTGAATAAATATCCTCCAAAGAGCATTTTTTTACAGAGTATATCTCCACCACCATTTAGCCAGCAACGTTAGGTTTTTGCAATAGAAATCCCTTACCCCTAGGCCTCCTTGCTCGATACTGGTGGTAACCCTCTCTCAAGACAGCAAATGTAACTTTTTTTTCTCGTCTTTTCCCCCATTGAAACTTCCGTTGAAACTTATCTAGTACTTCCTTAACCTATACTGGCATTTTACATAAGGAGAGGTAATATGAGGAGATATTTGCTAGTGGGGGTTTGATGAGAACAATTCTCCCGACCATAGAGAGTTATTTTCTGCTCTACCCATTCAACATGGCTTTAAATTTATTCACAACAGGTTTTCATGTTTTTCTACTCCTCAACCCACCACCCAATGGTAGCCTTAAGTACTACATGAGAAGTTCTCCTACCTTGCAACATAAAATGTCAGCACTCAGAGTAACTACCTCCCTTGACAGACTCACCCCACACAAAGCACTCTTCTAATAATTTGCTTTCCGACCAGAGATTAGCACAAAGCACCTCAGGATCCTCTTTATACTCCTTACCTCCTCCAAGTCATTATTGCAAAAAAATATCGTTTCATCAGCAAATTGCAGATGAGAGATGCTAAGATTTTCAGCCCCTACTTTCACCCCCTGAAGAAGCCCCATTACTTTAGCTCTAGAAACTAAGATATTAAGGCCTTCAGCAGCTAGGTTGAAAAGAAAAGGGGATAGAGGGTCACCCTGTCTCAAGCCCCTCTCCATTCCAAAGCTGTCTGTGACTGCTCCATTCACCAGTACTAATAATGATGGGGTAGTGATACATTCCTTCATCCAATTAACCAATTTGGTGCCAAAACCAAAATTTATCATCATGAGGAGGATATAGTTCCAGTTAATAGAGTCATAGGCTTTGTTAAAATCAAGTTTCAAAATAAAACCTGATTGATTCTTTCTCTTCCACATGTCAATGATCTCATTTGCTATCAAAACTCCATATAGAATTTACCTCTCCTGAATGAAAGCAGATTATTCCTCCCCCACCACAACTGGCACTACCAACTTAAGTATATAGGCAAGGGCCTTAAACAAGATTTTATAGGCTGCCCCCACCAAGCTAATTAGCCTAAAATCTGATAGGCCTTGGGGGCTTGAGATATTGGGCATCAAGGCTAGAAAGGAACTATTAAGGCATCTGACCAATTTACCATTTGCATGAAAATCTCTCATGAATCTCATGATTTGGGACTCCATCAATGGCTAGAACTGCCGAAAGAAACTAAGGTTAAATCCATCTGGGCCAAGTGCTTTGTTCCCATCACACCCTGCAATTGTTGCACATACCTCTTCCTTAGAGAAAGCCTCGGTTAGTTTGTCCCTTAGGTTCTGGGACAACACTCTAGCAAAGAGTCCACTAATTATGGTAGGTCTTGAGTAACTTGATTTCTTGAAAAGCTCTTTGAAGTGGTGTACCACAGTCCGTTTGATCTCCTGAAGGTCTTTCAAAGTTCTTTCATCCCTCTGGATTTGGCCAATATAATTCCTCTTCTCTTTTCCCTTGGCCACTGCATGAAAAAAGCCTGCATTATGATCACCCAACTTTTCCCACATAGTTCTAGATTTTTGTCTCCATTCATTCTCCTCCCATATGTGTTCCTCCCACAATTTTCCTCTTAGAGTCTTTACCTTTGTGCTTTCCTTTTGTATGAGCTCCCTCTTTTCAGTTTTCTTTTCCAGGCCCTCTAACTCTAATGTGATTACTCCAATCCCTTCTGAGGTGTTGCCTAATACTTCAGCCTTTCACTTTTTTAGTCCTCTTTTAACATGTTGAAGCTTTTTCATTAGAACATAGCCCGCCAAACATCTACTTTCTCTTTCAGACCATAGCAGCTTCATTGTGGAGTTGAAACTAGGATAGATGAACCAAACATTGTATAGCCTAAAAGGCTTGGGGCCCCAGTCCTTCGTCCCACGTGCCAGCACTACAGCATTATGATCAAATAGAGCTTTTAATTGAGCTTTTTGAATCCAACCACGGTTGGCCAGCCATTCCTCAGTGAGTAGAAATTCGTCCAGCTTACTTTGTTTGAGGTTTACCTAAAAATTTGACCACGTAAAACATTTACCTTGAAGCGATAGATCAACCAGGTCTGTGGTAGTTGTAAACTTTTGAAATTCTTCCATCTTTCTGGTTGGGCCGAATAACCTTTCCTCTCTTCCTCATTCAAAATTTCATTGAAATCCCCCCAATACACCATGGACCTGGGAATTTCATCTTCAAGACTGCCAACTCTTCCCATAGAGCTGGCCTCATAGCATCATTATTTGGAGCATATACATTCCCAATTGCACATTTAAAGTTCCCTCTCCATGTTGCTAACAGTATGATAAAGTTTTTATTTCTAATCGTTTGCTGAAGTTGGAAATGGCTCTCCTCTCACACACATAACAGACCACCCGAGGCACCCTCTGCATCAATAGCTTCCCATTTGAGCTTGGCACTGCCTCCTCAGAGCCTTCTAACCACTATACTGATTATGATTTTTTACTTTGTTTCTTGTAGAAGGACCACGTGGGTAGCAGATTTTTTGTTGCTTTCTTCACCATCCTCCTCTTGATACTCGAGCCAAGCCCACTTACATTCCTCGTAAAAATTTTGCAATCCATAAATCACATAAAAACACCTCATGATGTTCGCCCAATACCGAAACAACTTAGCTGTCCTTTCCCCCATTGAACCCTTCTTCATGTTTTTCTCTCTCACTCTTCTCGAGAGTGACCAACCATTCAACACTTTCCTTTTCCCCTCTTTGGAAATCAACCCGTAACTCTTTTCTCACTTTCACTGTAATATCAGCTTCTTTCAAAATCAACATATTCCTATTTCTTATACAAGAGGAAGAAAGAGAGCCTTGTGTATCCTGTAACTAAAAATGGACTATACCTGGTGGTTTGAGAGACAGAACTTTCCTTCTCCTTCTTTGTTTCATGGCCCCCACTCTTAAATCAAATTTCCCTCTCCTTTTTACTTTTGTTTTGGTCTTCTTTGCTCTGTTCTTTTTGGCAAAGTCTACTTGATTGACCTCTGGGTTTGAGTAGTTGTCCCAACTCACTCGTGATTGATCGATTTCCCTGTTGGCCAACTCATTCGTATTGTTTAAATGAGTTGGCCCAGGACCTTCCCCTCGACTGTCAAGATCAATGAATAGTTGGGTATTGTGTAGACTCGCGCTGGCACCTACTCCTGTTGCCACATCTTTTACTACTGTAGCCTTTGACATTTTTTCTGTCTTTAGGGCCCCCTCCCCAAGGTTCTCACATAAGGTGATGGACCTCGAGCTACCCACCGACTGACTTCGATTCTCCTCCGCAGCAATCCCCGAGCTTGAGGCATTTGCCTAACGGACATGTGGTGATGTTGAGCTCCTTAGTCCCATAGTTTCCTTATCCTAGTTACTATCGCCTGTGCGGACTCTATTTCTCCTTATTGTTTGGCTTTTTCTACCTCCTGATTGGTCTGTCTCTTCAACAAAAGACAACAAGTCACAATCATCAGCATTTAAATCTAACCATGCTTTTGACGACGCAGACTCTCCACCAGACATGGATGAGGGACACTCCTTCCTACACACTATGACTACATCCTCCCCTCTCGTTCCTTCTTGGTTTTTACTTGAAACCCTATGTTCCATTGCTTCTCCTCCTTGACTTCGACCAATAATAATCCCTAGGCCAAACATTTCTGCTAATATGATTTTATAAACAAAGTTACCCACCATTATGCGACTCACTCGATTTATGGGTTCCAAGCTCTCAGTGGCTATATAGACTCTGGCTTGTGTAATGTCTCTCTTGGCCCCAGAATTTGGATCCACTACAAGAACTATGCCAACAGCTTCTCCTATTGTCGTGAAAGTTGAAACGCTTCATGCATTGAAAGGAACACCCTCAATTGAGATCCACACATTTCTCCAAATATTAAATTCTCTATAGCTCTATTCATACATTACCACGAACTAGCACTCCAGCCAGGATTTAGCTTCTTTATAGTAATACATCTTGTCCTCCTTGGATGAAAATTGGATCAGGACTTTTGGGCCTCTAAGAGGTTTGATTATTATATCAAAGACCCCCTTCATTCTCATCGTGTCTTCTATCCCATGGACCAACCCCAATCTCTTGCCACCCCCACCATGCATTTTTGAAGCCACTCCTCCTCCGATTTCTCCGTTGTAACATGAGCTATAATGCTATAAACATTTCTAATATTCTTTGGGCCATTACCTTAAACCACCTGCATGTATGTTCGGCCATCTCGAGGTGCTTCCTTCCAAATACCAGATTAGGCTTGATTGCGGTGTGGGGTATCAACTGATGTGATTTTTTGTAATTTTTTCTCAGGGCCATACTTAGCCTTTCTTACAACCAGCCGTTGATCTAATAACCACGCACCATGGTATCTTCTGATGGCCTCAAGAGCATCATTTTCTTTTGAAAATCTCACAAAGCCGAACCTAATTCGAATCATCTTTCTCTGTTTTGCTGGTATAAAAATATCCAAAACTCTGTCACATTTCTCGAAAATACCTCTCATCCAACCATTGTATATGTCTTGAGGTAAGTTGTCCACGAACACCGTATGGACTTGACTCTCCCCCTAGACTACACCCTCCATCTTTAGTCAAATTGTTTTTTTAGTCTCGCTCTCTCTTCTTCAATTAATTGTTAGTTGCTTCAATTAATTGTTAGTTGAGGCATTTCTTCAAATAGGTGATGTGCTCAGTTCAAGAATACCTAAACTTAAGTTATCGAGGAAATAGGACCCCTTGGAGCAAAAACTCCTTCGACGATTACCACTATAACACAAGGAGATTTGTATAAAAGTTTGTATAAAGTAGAAGTTTATACGGAGAAAACCTGTGTTTTATGTCCCAGATTGTTGTCTTGAGGATTGCCTGAGAGATTCTGTTAATGGCATCACTGAGTTCGTTCGAGTCATTTGAATCATTGAGCAGACGAGTACATATGAGTTACTTGAATTGTTGAGAAAATTGTAGCTAGCCTGCTTGGTTGGTTGCTTCTTTGCTTCTTTTGCAAACTAACGTTCCTATTGATACCAAGGGGATTTGGGGATTTTTGTGAAAGAAGAATAAGGGGATTTGAGGACTTGGGAAACACGATAAAGAGTAAGGGAAATTACAAGTTCCTAGTGATACCAAGGGGATTTGGGGATTTTTGTGAATGAAGAATAAGGGGATTTGAGGACTTAGGAAACACGATAAAGAGTAAGGGGATTTAGGGATTCCTGAAAACTTGATAAAGGAAGTGAAGGGGATTTCGGGATTCCTAATAACCGAATGAAGGAAGTAAAGGAGATTTGGGAATTTCTTTTATTTGAAAATCTTCTTGTTCTCAAAACTCAGTTGATCACTCTAAGAAGTGACAAATGGTATTCGTTGCGTAACAAGATAACAAAGTTGATAGACAATATATTCATATTTGTTTCTTTTTCTCATTCATGATTCTTCGACATAAATGAAGGAAGAGAAAAATTGTTCCTCAAACATTCTAGATCTGACAGCGAGCAATGAAATAAATGTTTCTATATCTGAGGAGGCATTGTATACAGTTATTTATGTTATATAACATGCACTGTAAATAACGTAATTGGAAACATTAGTATTTAGGAACATAACATCATTTATCCATCTTTGAATCATTTGTACTGAATTTACTAAGTCACAATAGTTGGGTCATTTACAAAAGTAGCACTTGATAAGAATGTGTTCCACACTGAATAGTAATTTGTTAACAGAACTTTTGTACTCAATTCTGGTACCAACCACAACTACCATAAAGAAAGACCTTTATCTTTTTTGGGTGAGAGAAGGGGTAATGTCAACTTTTTCTATTGGTGGTGGTGTGAATAGATAATATTTATTTTTTATTATTTGTTGGTGCAAATAGATAATATTTTTTTTTGATGACTGAAGAGGCTATTCCTAGAATAGGTCTTGGGCAAAAGAAGGGATAGCTTAGAGGAATAGTTAGTAAGTAGTTTTAATTTTTATTAGATTTTGAGATCCAGATTGTGCCTGAGTATATTCTGTTATTTGCGTTTGACAGATCATCTAATAATTTGGATTTGTCTGAAAAACAGAAGAAACTCTGTCGAATTTTTTTGTGTTTTACACTTAGAATATTTTTCTTTTAAAATTTGGGATGCAACGATTTTTAAAATAAATTATGTTCAAGAGTTTTCTTAGAGGATTAATGAGATGTACTCTCACTTATTAATAGTTCAATATTCTAATTGATGCAACCAAAGAGTTAAGCACAGCTTAGAGAAAAATTTATAAGATGATAAGAATGGCTCTATCAGATGAGTGGGAAACACCTACTACTGAATATCATCTGTCGTTTATAAAACTTGACATTGCAGTATCATTAGAGACTGGGGTTGTTGAGTTAGTGGTCAGAAATAAATGAAGAATTTTAAATTTTTTTTAGTACCTATATATCTTTCTATTAAAGTTTTATTTAATGAGCGTACTAAGAGTGCATTAAGGTGGTGGTTTATGTGATTAAATTTTTTTCAAAATATTTATGATTTTAGAATGAATGATAGTTTTTTATTGATCTTTGTATGTACATGTTATATATTTACTTTATGAATTGTTAATAGTTTGCTCTAATTAGATGGACTTTTGTCATGCAATGATCAATAAGTATTACGTATCGTTTTGAATATATATATATATATAAATTATTGATTATAGGTTTATTTATGTATAAATCACAGGTTTAGTTCATGAATTGATAATTATTTGTGCTAATTAGTATTTTTTTTAATGGAGTTATCAATAATAATAATAATAATTATCGTTGTCAATCTTTTTCCGACCAAAATATTATATTGTGAAAAATAACCTTTGGCGACTAAATAATTTGGTCAGCAAAAGGTATCAACAAATTTAGAGGTTTTGTCAACGACATTATTTGGTCGCCAAAAATGCCTTTTCCGACCAAATGGTTTTTGTCGGCAAAGGGAATTCGTATTCAAAATTTAAATTTTTTTACTGATGATACTATTTGGTCGCCAATAACAACTTTGCCGACCAAAACGCTTTGTCGGCCAAGGGTATCAAAAAATATAAAGATTTTGTCGACTCCACTATTTGGTCACCAGAAACACCTTTGCCGACAAATACACCTTTGCTGAGTAAATAATTGGTCGCCGGTGCCTCTTCTTTACCGACCAAAATGCTTTAGCAACTAATCAAGTTTGTCGGCAAAAGTATACATTGCCGACTACAATATTTGTCTGGAAAACTCTGTCATCTTTTGCGACCATTGTGATTTTAGTCGGCGAAAACATTTATCGACCATCCTTTGGCGACGACAAGGGCGACCAAAATATTTGGTCGGAAAAAGGTTTTTGCAACCAAAAAATAGCTTTTGCTGACTAAAGTTTTGGTCTGTAAAAGTGTATTTTCTTGTAGTGATTAGGACAAGAAAAGTGCAAAAATCAAGTATTTTGAAAAACGTTATAAAGCTAAAACTCTTCCCAAAATGAATTATTGTTGGTGCAATTATCCCAAGTCAAAACTGCAACACCACCAAGCCAACTACAGGTACAACTCCACCGAGTTAAAAACTCCTCTCAAGACATTTGCTGATGATGAACTCCAATTAATAGCTCTTTCCAATTTGGCTTGATACTACAAAAGTGTACCTTATTCCTATGGATCCAGATTGACCAAATTACCGCAAAAAACACTAAGTTCCAACCCTTAAAGGGAGAATCAAGCCACCACAAGAACAGGCTGTTAAAGCTTTTGGGACTTCCCACCACTTGATAATGTCACACCAAATCTTTCAAGATAGACTGCATCCGAGTAGTAGATGATCCAAAGTTTCATATTCGAGGTTGCATAAAGGACAATTAGGGACTGATGAGGCAGGAATAATTCTGGGTTTGATTAGGATATCCTTCGCTACTATTTTGCCCAGAAGGGCTTGCCAACAAAGGACTTGGCATTTGAGAAGAATTTGTTGCCTCCATGTGATGATGCATTAGTGTGAGTGATTTGGCTTTGAATTGAAAAGTAAATTAATCATGGTACGTATAAATTGGTTCAAACACCTCTATTTATTAAACTTTAAAAAAAGACCTCATGTGATAGCAAAAAGTAAATTGATATAAATTAAGAAAGTATTTGACAAAGCTTCCTCCTACAGTTTTTATGTTTCATTTGGATTAAGGGCAGTAAAGAAAAGTGTTAGTTAGAAATGAAATAGAATGAAAGAAAAGGAAAATAGTGTGAGCTATTCTCTCAAGGGGTATTATTTTTTTTTTGTTTGTTTGTTTGATAATAATTAATAAAAAAAAGTGCGGTGTTTCATACTTATTTACTTTTATAATTTTTTCATATTAATTTAAATTATTATTTTTAATATAAACATAACAAGTTATAATTGACATTATAAAAATAATCTAATCTATCCTTTCACTTTTTTTTTTTTATTTTCTCTCAGTTTTAAAAAAATGAAAAACTTTTTAAAAATGAACCATTTCTCCCATCATTTTTCATCCATTTACTTTATATTTACTTTACTTTCCCTTTTTAAAAATTATTCAAATAAAATTATAACTAACTTTTTTTTTCAAAATTTTTACTTCCTCTAAGACTTTACAATTCAAACAAAGATTTAGTTTTTTTTGTTATTAATCTTAGTTATAAATTATAATTTATTTTAAATACTTATAATTTTTTATTACAAATTACAACTATTTTTTTATTTTAATTATAAATTATAATTTTTATTAAATAATTCTAATAAGTTATTACTGAAGTGATATCAAAGATCAAACAACACCTGAGAGTAAATTAATTCAAGCATTTCCATATTCACGGATGAGTTTGCGCCACCAACCTCCAAGTCGACGGGGGTGAGTGACGTACAGGTACACTGCCATAAATACCAAGCAGTTCTGCAATATTATTGTGGAGGACAAACAATTTCCAATGTCCTATTATTGCCCATTTTGGCATTGCTTGTGACAGTAGATTTTAATTTTTTTATACCTTTAGTAATAAGTTATTTTTTAGAAAAATATTATAATTTTTATTATAAATTATAATTATTTTATATAAATATTTAATTTTAATTATAAATTAGTATTTTTTTAAATATTTATAATTTTTATTATAAATTATAATTATAATTTTTTTAACTATAGCTTATAACAATTAATTTCAACAATGCTATATATTACCATTATATGCTAATTGTGCATACATATATATTGATGAATTGAGCTTCTTGTCATCATAAACTTAACCCTTATGAGTTCACCTCAAATTCATTTTACAATAATTTAAATTATTTATTTTTATAAAACTTGTCAAAAAAATTATTTATACAAAAATTAAATTGATTAGATATATGTAGTCTCATTATCTATGCACATTTATCTTAAATAAAATAAATTATTTATTTTAAAAATTACACTTGCAATTTAAATAAATACTATAAAACAGTTTGACCATCAATATTCGATCGATTATAAAGAATCTTCACTAAAGGTACAATTCAAATCACCATATTTCAGATAATTGCTTATTAGTTTATTTTTTTTTTTAGTAATTTTTTTTTTATTATTTAGTTAAATTATTTTAGTTTTTGATTTCTATCATCGAGCCGAATCGAAAAAATAAATTATTTTATCAAAATATAAAAAAATAAAAAAATAAAAAAAAATAAAAATAAGTTAAAATAAATCAATAAATCAAATTTAATATTGTTTATTTTCGTTTTTAATAAATTTTTTAATTTTTTATTAGTTTTTTTAACTTTTCCGGTTTATCTCATTGATACAATTCAAAAAAATAAAAAAAATTAGTCAAAAAATATAAAAAAAAACTCAAAAAAATAAATAAATTTTCTGCAATTTAGCCCAAACATGTCCCTATTGTTGTAGATGTAGTTGTGTGGTGGCGATTAGATATACGTGTGTAACTGTGTATATGGATTGAAAACGCTAACATGACGTTTTACAGCTACTTTGGTTCTGTGCCTGTTGTCAGAGCCCATGATTGGGGGGTTCTGTTACTGCACTGCAGTTTCGCCCCCAAGTAGAGTAATTGTTGGAAAATCTTACGGCTCGTTTACTATTTCAAACGAGATCAGATAAAAAAATAATAATAATAATATTATAAATTTTATATATATTTTTAATATAAAAATATTATAAAATAAATTATGTATAAAATAAAAAATTTAATTCATGTTTGATTAAGATTAAATAAAAAGTATAATAAAATTTATAGAGTTATTTCTGACCATTAAATGAGTAAAAAAGATAATCTAAAACTATTAGTAATAATATTAAAAGGGCTGTAATATTATTAAAATCATATATAAGGTCTTAGTAATCTAGTATTCGCTAGATTATTAGTCTTAATTCAATAATACAAACACGAAATTAGTAATTTAAGTGGACAAAAACTAAACATGTATGATTTACATATTTTTTAGTTTAATTCGAACTCTCCAATTTTCTAATCCAAACATACTCTTAGAGTATTATATGACATTATTTATTTAATATTTTTATTTAATTGTATAGTTAATAATACTTTGTATAATAGTAGTGTTTGGTATTAATATAATTAGTAGTTAATGGATTGTAACTTGTAATAGAAGTTGTGAGTGTTTGGAATAAATTATAAATTATAACTAAAATTAATAGTAAAAAATTAAAAATTGTTAGTCAAATATTTTTAATATTAAATTAATTTTTTATTATTACATAAATAAAAAATAAAAAAAAATTATTTAATATGTATTATATAATTTTATTTATAAAAAATAACGCATAAAAAATAACAATGGATGCTTCTAGAGTAAACAATAATTAATTTTCCCCAAGTTGTGTACACAAATTTAATTCTGATTTGAAAATATCCCCACCTGCACAAGTAAATTTTGGCAGGCTCACTACGATTACCAATGCACTGCCAACCCCTTTAGCAACACTGCTATTTTATTGACAACGCCCTGTTTGAGATAATTGTTTACTTTGTTTATTTGAATTTGCTTAATTTTGTTTTTAATAAATTTTTTTATTATTTATTTAAATAATTTTACTTTTTGACTCTTATAATTAAAATGACGCAAAAAAATAAAAATTTTTAATCAAAATATAAAAAATTTTAAAAAAAATAAAAATAAACCAATAAATTAAATTTTATATTGCTTATGTTGGTCTTTAATGAATTTTTTTATATTTTTTGATTAAATTTTTGATTATTTTTTTAATTCATCTCATTAAAAAAATTCATAGAAGTAAAAAAAAATTAATAAAAAAAAAACTCAAAAAAATATATATAAGCAAAATTCTTTACATTTAGTCAAAATAAGACCATTAACACATGTGAATAATGGCCTCATTTTGAGTAATTTTTTATTTATTTATTTATTAATTTATAAAGTAAAAAATAAGTTATATCGTTTGAATAATTAAATAAGTTAAAAATAAATAAATAAATAAATAAATAAATAAATAAAAAAGTTTTTTTAGATAAGTAAATAGACTAGATTATAAACTAAATAAGTTGATTTATAAGTCAATAAATAAATAAGTAGCAAATTATTCAAATAAAATAATTTAAATAAAATTTAATTTATTTATTAATAAGTAAATAAGTTAATAAGTAATCAGCAAAGTCTAACCAAACAAGGCAGTATTTATTTTTGTATGAGGGTCAGTTTGTTTTCTATTCTAGAAGGGTGGTCCACGTTGATTATCAAATTTGTTCATTTTATTATTTTTTGAAGTGTATAAATTATTAATATTTATACAAAATCTTAAATTAATAAGATATTGTTAAATAAAAGAACAAATCAGCGTGTGTCTTTTAAGAGGTGAATGGATATTACCATTTATTATTTTAAAAACAATTATAATTTTTTAAAATACTTAATATTACTCAATTAATTTATTTATTTTAAATAAATGATGTACACACCAAGAACAATAAAGTGAAGTAATCATATCATGAAAATGA
>JAOTRH010448956.1:2209-14015 GCA_034768845.1 Heliamphora exappendiculata | reverse complement strand
ATTTTCACACTGCACGACGTTACCCGCCACTGCCGACCCAACCAACTGCCGCCGTCCAAGTGCGCCACTACCTCCGGCGACCCCACTGGTACTGTCACCAGCCATCGCCGTCTCACATCTGGCGCTTTCTATACCTCTCTCCGTCTCTCTCTCGATTCCACCAGCAGAGGCATCAGCGCTGCCACCCTCGCCGTTGTCGTTGTCGTCGCCTCTCGCACTCGTCATCGCCTCTCACCCTTGCCTTCGCGCTCACTGTCATCGTTATCTCTTGCACTCGTCGCCGTCATCGCCTCTTGATCTTTGAAGCAACCATGTGTCAGATCCACTATCAACTTGCCGGAGACAAAGCCACCACCGTTGCTGTGGTCGCCTCGCCATTGCCGCTCTCGTCGTCACTGCTCACCGCCGTCGACACTTGTTGTCACGCGTCGCCACTAGCTTGAACCAGATCTGGATGCCATAACCGACCAGTTTGCCCTATTTTGTTCGTAGTGTGAATATTCTCATTTTGAACCAGATCTGGTTGCGTCGACACCAATTTCCTAGATCAGTGATGAATATTCTCATCTTGTTCGCAGTCCTATTCTCATCTTGCACTTTCTCACTCCTGTCGCCATGAATGCACAAGCAGTTGCAGATGGCGATTGGAACAATGAGCCATCTTCGCTCAAATTCTTTGTTATAACTTCTTGATCGATAACGCACTTCAATTGTAGCGCCTCCATATACGATAACAGGGGAGGGTTGAGATAATCAATTTTCACGTAAGTTACGTCTCAATTTGTTTTCACCCAAAACCTATTTTTGTTCGTTACCTATTTTTGAATTTCAAAATGAATTGTTCATCAATTGTTCATAGTAATGATCTTCTTCTCATCAAGGAACAACAAATTTACTGACAATTCAAATTTAAAATCCAAAAAGTTTGAAGGAATGTAGTTCCAAAATTTACTCAAAAGAAGAAAGAATCAAAATAAATTGATTCCAAGAATGCCTCATAATGGATTGATTCAATTTCTTTTATGGAAAATAACTGAATTGTATATTTATGGAAATAATTGAATTGTATGTTTATTATAATCAAGGGTATAATAGGCTTTTAAAATTTAAAAAATTTAAAATAGGACCTAATAGAAAAGTGATTTAATGAATGAGACTCTTCTACATAATATTTCTAAAAATATGATCCAACTCCAATTAACTCAATTATTTTTTTATCAAAACCTATATAAAAAAAAGTTCACATAAGACCAAAAAAAACCAACTTATCAAGTTTTTTGGCTTTTTTTTTAAAATTTTTTTCGTTTTTAGTAAATTTTTTTCAAAATTAAGCTTAATGGATATACTTTTTCGAATTCTATCATCACAAGAAATTAGAAAAATAAAAGAATTAAACTAAAATATAAAAATAATTCATAAAAAACAAAAAAATAAACTTCAAGAAAAACCACAAGCCTTTTTAATCCAAACGTAAACTAAAACCACCTTCGACCCATAAAGTTCTTGAATCTAGCATAAGTCCATAATTTCAATCAATAAGAAAGTAAATATTATTTACTCACCTTATTAAGAATGTAAACAAAACCAAACCTCTCATTTAGGGGTGGAGGGAGCTAAAAACCAATGGAGTGTGTGTTTTCACTAAAAATATAAAAGATACATTGTAATTTGTTTACTAATAAAAAAAAGTGAGTATTATTTACTCACCTTGTTAATTTGTAAAAAAATTTATTTTTGTTTATCAAACCTCGCATCTAGGGGCGAAGAGAACTAAAATCGAGTGGGTGTGTGTGCTTCCACGTCATGTAGCTCGGTTCATGTAACACCGAGCTACATGGTGGTGTTGAGCTCAGGCATTTATGGCCTACTTTGAATCTTCTCGCACCAAGCTGGTTACCGAGCTGTACTCTTGCCCCTTAACGTAGCTTCCAACTCAGTTCGATAAATATTGACCTCCTTCACTAATAAAATAAATAAATATTATTTACTCACCTTGTTAAGTTGGTAAAGAAATTTATTTTCCTTTGCCAAACCTCACATCTAGGATGAAGAGAATTAAAGACCAGTGAGTGTGTGTGCTTCCACTGAAAATATAAAAATGCTCTTAGTATTTTTATATATTTATTTTATTTTAATTATTGTATTTATTCCCCTATTAAAAAAATTAAAAATACTTTTAATATTTTTATGTTATTATAATTATTTTATTATTATATTTGTACCCCACAAAATTACACTTTTCTTTAAATGCATAAGCAGAACTTCTCTTTTTCGAGAGTTACTAAGCGCACTTGTCTTTTGTAGTACAATTATTAAACACATTAAATACTTGTTAAACTAGAGTAATTATTCGTTGATTTCAGAGTACCACGTGGTGAGTTCACATGATACTCTCATTCAATATGGTAGCCGCTTTCAGAGTAGTCGCTTTCAGAATACCACGTGGTGAGTTCACATGATATTCTCATTCAATATGGTAGCCGCTTTCAGAGTAGCCGCTTTCAAAATACCACGTGGTGAGTTCACGTGATACTCTCATTCAATATGGTAGCGACAAATTTTACGATAAGAATATGATAACTCACTTTTATTAGGTGATTAAGAGATTAAAATGTGACCCTTATTATATAGGCTGTAATTATTTATTTGTCAAGAGTAGCATGTGATATTACTTACGTGATAGTTCGAAAGGACATAATAATTTTTCGTTAAACTATGCATAAAGATTTTTAAATGTGTGTGTATTTAGTAAAAAGTAATGCTTAATTGTGAAAAAAAAATTTATCGGTGTGCTCGCACTACAAGAAAATACATTTTTGCTAACCAAAGTTTTCGTCGGGAAAAGTTATTTTTTAGTTGCCAAAAACCTTTTCCGACCAAATTTTTTGGTTGCCATTGTCGTCAGCAAAGGACTGTCGGCAAAGACCTTCGCCAGCCAAAATTACAGTGGTCGCCAAAGATTTTGGAGTTTTCCCGGCCAATACTGTAGTCGGCAATGTATACTTTTCCCAACGAATATGATTAGTCGCTAAAAAAATTTGGTCAGTAAAGAAGAGGTATTGACAACCAATTCTTCGATCGGCAAAGTGCAGGGACTTTTGCCGACCAAACCATTAGGTCGGCAAAAGGAGTTATTGGCGACCAAATTATGTTGTCGGCAAAAACCTTTAAATTTTATGAATGCTTTTCCCCGACAAACCCATTTGGTCGGCAAAAGTTTTTTTCCGACTAAATTATTTAGTCGCCAAAAGTTATTTTCAACAATATAATATTTTGGTCCAAAAAAAATTGACAATGATTATTAGTATTATTAGTATTATTATTCATAACTCCATTAAAAAAAACACTAACTAATACAAATAATTATCAATTCACGAATTAAGGCTGTGATCCATATACAAATAAATTTATAATTAATAATTTATATATTCAAAATAATAGGTAATAATTAATTATTGCATCACAAAAGTCCGTCTAGAACAAACTATTGACAATTTATAAAATAAATATGTAACTTGTGTGCATACAAAAATTAATAGAAAAAACTACCATTTATTCTAAAATCATAAATGTTCTAAAAAAATTTAAATCACATAAACCACCACTTTAATGCACTCGTAGTACGCTCATTAAATAAAATTTCAATATACAGAAGTACCAAAAAAATTAAAATTCTTTAGTCGTTAAAATTAAAAGACAAGTTTTGTAAACGGTTGACGATACTTAGCAGCAGGTATTTTCCACTCGTCTGATAGAATTATTTCCATCATCTCATAAATTTTTTTCCAAGCTGTGCTGGATTCTTAACCTGCATCAATTAGAATATTAAATTATTAGCAAGTGAGAGTATATCTCATCTTGTTTTTTTCAAAGAAAGAATACCTCATTAATCCTCTAAAGGAACTTCTGAACTCAACTTATTTTAAAAATTGTTGCGTCCCGAATTTTAAAAAATATATATTCTAAGTATAAAATCCAAAAAAATTCGACAGAGTTTTTTCTATTTTTTAGATAATCCAGATAACCTGTCAAACGCAAACAGCATAACATACTCAAGCACAGTCTGGATCTCAAAACTCAATAGAAATTAAAACTACTTACTAACTATTCGTCTCAATTTTATAACAATTACACTAATCTCATAGAGAATAAACCATACGTATTAAACTATAGATAAATTTCATTACATACTCATCATAAATACATTTATCCAAGACAATTTCATCATTCTCAACATGGGTTTGAAAATAGAAGATTTTAAGCTGTTCAGTGGCTGTTTTTAGACAAGAGGGAGATGCTTGTGCAATTTCCGTCATAAATACATTGTATCGTCGGTTTGTACAAGTTTGTTTAGACAAAAGGGAGATGCTCGTGCAATTTCCCAAGCTGTTCATTGGTTGTTTTTAGTTTTTGCCCCCGAATGAGCCGTTTTCGTTAACTGTTTCATATTTTAAACTCTAAGACTCTACTCGGGTGTCAGATTAGAGTGTCGTTGGTTTGTACAAGTTTGTTTAGACAAGATGAAGGTGCTCGTACAATTTTCCAAGCCTTTCAGTGGATGTTTTTAGTTTTTGCCCCCGAATGGGCCGTTTTCGTTAATTTTTTCACATTTTAAACTGTAAGACTTCACATTTTAAACTTCAACACACTTCACCATCTATCAAACTATTTATTCAAATTAAGATTTATCTTGTTGCTCTTTTCATCTAATCTTTACAAACCCTTGACTCATTAGATCATAATCTTGACATAAATTTCTCTTAGTTTCATCACTTTAGATACACTTAAGGTTTAGTTAGATTGCCAACAGAAATTTAACACTTTTATCTTTTTTTAAAAAAAATCAAATTAAATAGATTGTGGATTGATTAGGATTTTCATACTTCTCCCATTTTATCATTCGCTTCAAATTAATCTAAAGCCAAATCAATAATCATTTGGCAAATTGATTCTCTTTAATTAAACCATGGTTTTAATCACACTCACACTAGTTTTATCAAACTTTTATACACCCATTTGGCATCTCATCCTCTTTTAAATCGATGTTAACCAATTGTATCGCAACCGAAATTCCAAGACTTAAATCACCATTTAATCCTATAATCTACTACACTATAGTTTCAATTTAACTTTCTAACCATAAAGTAACTAGTTACAATGCTCAAATAGTTCACTACCTAACTTTATTGATTCTCAAACTAGTTCATTTTAAAGGTTAACATATTTGGAAACTCATAAATTTTTTAAGTGTCAAACAATAAAAATTTCGGCAGAATTTTTTTTATTTTTTAGGCTTTCCCAAATTATCTGTAAACCTGTTAAATTCAAATGACAATTAATACTCAAGCTCTGCCTGGATTTCAACTTACAATCACAATTACAAAATACATAATATCACATGATCCAATTATAAATAAAACACACGTTCTACCAACTCTCATTTTTAAACAACTATTTAACATACATTTCCATCTCATTCATTTTAATAAAATTGAGTAATAAAACATATCCAATGAAGTAACTTTTCTATATATTTCTCAAAACATAAAAGAAATTCCCATAGGCTCCATACATTCTTTGCAACTAGACCTTCTGAAATACATGCTTCAATTACCAATTTTAGCCCATTTTCATTCAACAAAACCCGAGCAAGTTTTCAGTCATTCACTGCGGAGCTAGTCAAGCCCAATTTATTCCACAACCAACTCGATTCTCAATTCATTTCAATGACGTCATTTCCATTATATTACCATATATCCCAATATCATCCTTAAATGTATAACAAATCAATTCATGGAATAAATTTCAAGAGTTTACGTTAACACTTGTGATATCATGAAATTACTCATAACTTAATTCCAATCTCCTATGAATGTAAGCCCGTCAATTTAACTCATTCCCCCATACAATCATTACTGTAACATAACAAACAAACAAAAATAGAATTTTGTGCTAAAATTCTCATATTCATAAACTAACTACTATAATGTATTGAAGAGTTGTACATAAAAATGTACATTAAAATGTTCTAAATTTTTTATGATAACAAATTCTCAACCTAGCTATTTTTCTGATCAGGGATCAACCTAGCTAGTTTACTAGTTAGGGGTTACCTTGTTCTATTAATTTCTATTAATTTATAATTTTTATTAGCACAAATGCTTGGAAACAAAGTTGCCCCTTTTCCCTGTAGCAAATTAATTAATGGATTATATTTTTTCAAAATAAATAAGAAGTTTTCCTAACCGGGCCATCCATTAGAAAGGCGTCAGAGGTCATCTAAACTTCACTAGCTATACTCCTGCTGCATTCATTATCAGCACCCATAAACTTGTCTACCTCGTCCTTGTCTAGCTTATCTTGTCAACTCAACTTTGCTCCTTTTCTTATTCTGGTCCTGTTGCTATTTTGAATTCATTACTACAGGATTTGGCATGCTTTAGTGATAGGAAGAAACTAGATATCAAATATAGTGGCTAGAGTTTAGACATGAATGAACAATCTCTATGCAAATAGAATCAATATATAATTAGAGTCTCTATTTCTTTTTGTACTGAATATGCTACTTTATTTTTGAAAACTATTACCTATCATTCATGTGTCTAGGGCTTGGGTATTTGCATATTCTAGTACTTCAGGCACAATTCATCAGCTATTTTGGATATTCATTGCAATCTATTGAATTGGGATGACTTACCTTGATGACCTTCAAGGGAAACATAAGAACATGATATGTCTGATTATGAAAAACAAGATATAAAGCTAGTACTTCTGATTATAAACTAATTCTCTTCTCATAAAAGACAACACCACCTCAAATTGAAACCACAGTGGAGATAAAAACCACACAAGTCAGCCGAATATGACTAGCCAACTACTACAAACATATCAAAATTGGATCAAATTAGGACTACGGCAACGTCAATCAAGAAATGAAATTGAATCCAATCAAACCAACAAAATAACTAGATCAACTATAACAAAATTTGAGTAGTCTATCAATCTATATATATGTATATATATTAGGGCTTACATATTGGAGCTTAACTGGCGGCAACCGATGAACGCTGCGGCGATCAGCAACCGGCGATGGCTAAGTGGTGAGGGTGAGCAGCGAGCGAAGAGGGCTGATCGACGAGTTAGGACTGAGCGACGAGGCATTAGGGCTGAACGGCGAGCGAAGAGGGCTGATGGACGAGCTATGGCTGAGCGCCGAGGCACCAGGGCTGAGCGCCGATGGTTGCGTGGTGGGAGGCGAGCAGCGATTGCTGAGCGGCGACCGACGACTGGCAGTGGATGAGACGTTAGCGGCGAACAAGAAGGGGTGGGCGGCAACACTAGTGTTGGTTGAGAGATTTTGGCGGGTGTTTACAGAGAGGGAAGCGTGAATAATAGGAGTTAAGGGCATTTTAGATTATATAGGTAAAACGACGTCATTTTGTACTAAATATAAGTAAAATGTCATCGTTTTATAGTAGGGCAAAATAAACAATTGAACTTTTCTCGACAGAGATACCTCGTGGTTTTATTTATTTATTTTATTTTGAATTAGTTTGAAATAAATTAAAAAATAAAATTTTGATGAAAAGATTAAAAAATTTACTAAATATAAAATAAAAAAACATAAATTTAATTTATAGATTTATTTTAGGTAAATTTTAATTTTTTGTTTACTTATTTATTTTGTATAATTTTTTTTATTTTTTAATTTGTTTTCTCGATAATAGAAATTTTAAAAATAAGATCTTAATTTCTTATTTATTTATTTTGAATTCATTTCGATGAAAACCTCATTATTGCGGCTATTTTTTTCCCGATGGTAAAAAATTGTCTTAAATGTATATTTTTTGCTGCTATTTTTTACAATAGTAAAAAACCATCTTATGAGAGAATGGTAAGCTTGTCAATAATTAGAGAAAAAATAAAATTCATTGCAAAATAGAAACCTCATGTGATGAAATATTCTTGTCACCAATAATTGAGTAGCATTTTGTAAGGAAAAACAAAATTCATCACAAAGAATTCGTATTGGTAACAAAATTAGAGTCTTCTAAAAAAAGGTCATTTTTAGAGAGAATTAAAATTTATCGTTAAATTTTATCACAACAAAACCTTTTTTATTGTATTGTATCCAAAGTACATAATTTTATGTTAAAATTGTTGCCAAACAATTAGTAACCAATCACCTTGTTAGTTGTCGAAAGTTAAATTTTCATGATCACTAATAACTTAATTGCCAATTATTCGCGACTAAAATTCAATCGTCTTAAGACTTCTCATGCTTTTTGCACCAAACCATTTGAGAAGGGGGAAGAAAAATAGGAAGTTGGTAAGGGAGAAGAGAATGAACTCTGGGTCGCTACACAAACGGCGCGGAGGGCGAAGGCGATGACAGAGAGAGCATAAGAGGGTTAGGCTTCTACACATTCACCTACCACTGCACTCCAGAGAGAGAGAGAGCAAGCTGGAGAGGGTTAGGGTTTTGTATCTTAGGCCAATTATTATGGAGTATTTTTTAAAAAAACAATAATAAATAGTTTTTTAAAATAAAACTAATAATAAAAACTCATTTTTCTAGTGAAAAATATATAATACTATTCTAAAAATAATAATAATACATTTTTTTGACATTTGAACATGGATATTTATATTTCGGATTATCATTTTCACTCCCCTCCCTAGGATAGAGTTATCCTCCATTTATGAGATTTGGAAGATCCCGAATAGTTTATCCAGTCTTACTGATTGTAACAATCATGGGATAAAAATTATCTTTAGATTGTTAATCCAATCCCAAATTTATTTCTCCCAAAAGAAACATGACCTTAGTGTACTGAGTATTTGGAATGAAGAAGTGAAAATTAACCAAGTAAAGTAGTGTAAAGCTAGAAAAATAACATTTTAAGCAATTATTTGTATATTGTTTTATCAAATTTGTACATTGTTTTCATTCTTTTAATTTTTTGAAAACAAAATTTGTACATTTTTTGTAAAAATATCTTAAAATATATAAATTAAAAAATATAATTATAAAAAAGAGTTAAATGTATTTTTGTAATCAAAACTATTCATGAAATTATCAAATTAATTTTTATTATTCTAAACATGTATATAACTAGCTAGACTTGTGGTTCTCGTAATATGAATTTAATATTTTTTTAATAATTAATAGTGTTAATATTTTTTTAAAAAAATAAAAAATTACACTTTTTCCGACCAAACTTTATGTGGTCGCAGAAAACTACACTTTTGTCGACCAAAATGTATTTGGTTGCGAAAAACTCTATACTTTTGCCGACCAAACCATGTTTGGTTGTAAAAAATTATACTTTTGCCGACCATAATGCATTTGATCGCGAAAAGTCTACACTTTCGCTGACTAAACTGCATTTGGTCGTAGAAAGTCTATACTTTCGCCGATCAAATAATATTTGATCAGCAAAAATGATCGACAAAAGTGTATTTTCTTGTAGTATCGACATTGAACCCTACTGTTTGTTGAGTTGAGTTTCTAAATCTGCCACTGCTCAGATTTCTGTCCAATTTTATATTTTGAAATTTTTTTAATTTTTTTCATTTTAATTAATTATAATAGTTGTACTTTCTCATGTTTCAAAATTTGTATACATATTAATAATTTTTAATGCATTAAAATAAAAAAACTCTTTTGTAGATTTTGTGGTTCCATCAACATCAACGTTTGTAAAATTTTAAAAATATATCCCTTTAAATTAATATTGATTTTTATTAACACTTGAAAATTTATAAAAATTTATTCTAAATATAATTTAATTTATTACTACGGTTTCATTTAATAATTTAGTTTTAAGTCAGGCTTTTTAATCGAAGTAAAATTTTTTTCTTTTAAGTTATTTTAAGTCAAATAAGCGAAATGTTATTTTGGTAAATTTTAGGAGTAATTTAAAGTCACTTTTGATAAATGGCTTTAAGTAACTTTAACCCAAATAAATAACCAAACAAAGTTACAGAACTACACATTGTCTTTATTTTTTTTAGTTTTATACAATTTCAGAATCAACGTATATCTTGTTGATAGATCTAGATGAGTAGATGTTTTAAATATATACATATATTTTTTAAAAAAAAAATAATTTTCAATCCTAAAAATTATGAGGTTTTAACTAAGTTGCTATGTAAGTTGGTGAAGGGTACAAATAATAAGTAGAAAGCAAAAAGACAAAAAAAATATAATTAGTAAAAAAATTATAAGCATTAGAGTTGTCAAACAAGACTATTTTTTACTTTAAACTAAAAGATATTAAATTTGACTTAAATTCACTTACCAAACAAGGACTATGAATGAAAAACATCAATTGTTCATGATTAAAAATTCTACGTATCATCTTATTAAAAAAATAATAAATAAATAAACAATCAACATGTCATGTTGGCAAACACTGCATTTGAACCTTCCCTTCTCGAAATCCGAATCCAAATCTTTGTCTTTTCGTAGTTAATATAAAAATCTGAATTTCTTAATCATAGCAAATTGGTTTTGAATTTTACAAACGTGTTGCAAGTTTAATAATTTAATAAGAAATTCAAGAAGCTGATAAGAGTCTTCCATAACCAATAGATATTCTTTGATACAGGAGCCCACTCTAATGGAGTTGGGGGCTGTGAAGTAAATCATGGTAGGGATATTGTGAGGGTAATTTTTTTTTTTTTTTAGATTTCAAAATTCGAACTCTATTTCTCTTGTTCAGTTTTCTGGAAAGGTGAAATAACTTGGTTGTGATAGTTAGTAACTCCTCGAGATTAGCAAAATTAAAGATGAGTAATGTTACCGGTTTATTTTGGGAGAGAAATCATGTAAAAGAATAGTAGGTGAGGAGTTGACATCAGGGTCAATTTTAAACGCCAAAAAGGGAGGTAGAAAGAAGCACAAAAGAAATTAGAAAGGCTGAAAAAATTACATATCCAAGTTACGAGAAAGATTACAGTCATTGGGTGACGAGTGAAAATCTAGTAGCTATTGAAACTATGGTAAAAAATAGAACTTCAAGAAAGATTGCAAAGCACCCAGGAAGCAGCGTGATAACATAAATCAAAGGAGTAAGAATATTGTATATCTTGTTGATAATGATGACACAAATGCTTTGATTTGTGCTATGCACTCCCGTAGTGAGTCTTGGATTGTAGACTCTAGAGGCTCATTCCATGCTTATCCATGCATGGATATTATCAACAATTATGTGCATGAAAGCCAATAGTATTATTGGGAACAATGACATGAAAATCACTTAGACAAATGGACTAGTTTTGAAGCTATAGGACGTTTACACGCGTACGTAGTCTAACAAAAAATTTGATTTTTGTGAGGTCATCTATTAGAATCGGGGTCGTGACATCTTTCACATCAGATTTTTGGAAGATGAGTAAGGGGACATTGGTCTTAGTCCATGGAAAATGAGAGAACACTTTGTATGTGTCCTTGGGTTCCCATAGTAGCATATCAGTGGCATTGACTAGGGTTGATGTTGGTACTTGGCATAGATGACTTGGTCACATGAGCGAAAAAAGAGTGAAGGTGGTGATCTTAAAAGAAAAATTACTGAGATTTTAGTCAGGGGGTCTAGAATTCTGTGAAGATTGTGATTTTTAGTAGAAAAAAGTCAATTTCACAATGACATCAAAACTAAAATGACTGAAATTGGTCCATACGGATGTATGGGGTCCATCTTAGGTACCCTACTTAGGAGGTTCCCAATATTTCATCACCTTTGTTGATGATGCTACGAGGAAGCTTTGGGTTTATTTTTGTAAAAATAAATCTGATATTTTT
>JAOTRH010448945.1:0-30985 GCA_034768845.1 Heliamphora exappendiculata | reverse complement strand
GCCAGATTCCGCGACCATGCCTACGAAAATGCTAGTGTAAGTTATACGCCTTCTGAAGCCACAAAGTCGCGGTTTGATGGCTTAGAACAATTTCCGCAACCGAGGGATTCAGGCATGTGATCATTGCGCGGAATAATTTACTCTCGAGCTGGTAGAAGGGTATGTCTCTATTAGGGAAAGATAGAAATAATGACGGTGGTGATGTTCCATCTGGACGCAGCAATCGTTGGGGACAATTGAGGCTGATGTCCTAAGATATGAAGTCAAGCAGGCGCGTAATTGACTTACTTGCTCGCTGCCAGATAACGCTGCAGAACATACCTAGAGTATTGCGACGCTGGCTTCGAAGTTGGACACCGGCGTACTCCCCACGACCGTTCGACTCGTCTACCGCCGTATTACCAAGGCAATTTTAGTGACCTCGCAGACATGCTAGTGCTAGGGTTTTGCTTCCGTACATGGACCTCATCGAGAATCGTGGCAAAGTCGTCGGCGCTCTAATCTCCTTGCAATACTTGGTTTGATCTAGCCTTGATTACTGCCCAAATTCTTCTTGGCATACCATTGAGAACATTCCATTGTAGCAAGCACATAGTCTAGTTCGGCCACCTTTGAGCCCAGTCTCTCATTTTGATGGAGAAGTTCGGTGTTGGCAACTCTGAGCTGATCATTCTCCGCATCTTTGACAGGCATATTGCTTAATTCATTGACCAAAACCCCGATTTGCTTTTCCAGTGCCGACGTATGTTCCTGTAGTATCGCTTTTTCCTCGGTCTTAATTGCAAGTTCGGCTCGAAGATTGCGGATCGCATTCCTAGTACGCTTAATGATGTCCTGAGACTTCTCTGCCACTGAATTATCCATCTTACTGACTATGTAAAACACCAAAGACGGCTTCGTGAATGGGCGAAAAGACAGAGCCGCAGGAGGGTCGCATGCATTATCTGTTTTATCGTTAAGTGAAGTTTCGTACACTGCAGTTGTCCGATTGGAAAATTTTGCAGCACATTGAGTGATGACCGAAGCAATTTGAAGCGCTTCTCGATTCCAAGCAAGAGTTAAGCGTCCGATGACTTGACCATTCATCGACCGTGCGATTGGGAAGTCTTTACATCAAAATTATCCTAGCTCTATTGGTATGTTACTTCGGCGTCTGAACTCGCAGAGACATTTCATCCTAGGAGGACCAGCAGTTCCTTTCGAGAACCTCTTCGTTTTGCGCTGAAATGGCCACGGCTTCGTGATTGTATTCATTGTCTTCATGGTGACATTCAATGACTTGGACGTGGTGGTGAATTGATGCTCCTCCATGTACCTACTCATTGGTCATTGGGGCACAATATTTCGAACGAATTATCAAAAAACGACGAAACTGTTTCATACCTCGTATTGTGAGGGCGGCTGATGTTTGGTCGGACACCACATGCTTGATTGTTCTACATGGTAAAGACTGACTGCTATATAGTCCTGAGTTGCTAGGCATCAACACCGCTGGCACAGGTAACCATAGCGCTAGCGCAGGCACCACTAGGCATCACCTGTGTATGAGGAAGTCTCCTCACAACACCTCGAAAAGAATTTCGCAACATCGTAGAAAAGTGTTTGAGCGTCTCAAATGTTGTACATATCTGCACCATTTGGGTTCATGGTCATTCGTGCTAGATCCGCAAACCCAAGTAAGTACTGTCATTTATGACAAGCCCCGCACTACGTTCAGGTAAAGCGTAATGAGTGTCGCGTGCCGGTTTTGTGTTGGTGTCTGCAGTAATGAGCGTAGTTGTAGGAGGGTTTTATGTCTTCTAAGATAGCTAATGTCAGCAATATTAGAAACCTGTGCCCTATTAGCTTTAGGTTGACGATGTTTTCCCTTCTGATAAATATTATGGATGTTGCAGAATGTCTGAGCTCATATCTGAAGGGTCTTGGGGGGAGAGTTCTGCTACACCATTGGTATGGATTGAACTTAAAGGAACAGGTTCGGAGACTGCAGCACGTAATGCAGAGCTGGATGACCAGCTGTGTAAAGGAGGCGCAATGTCTATGCTCCTAAGAAGACTATATAATGATACAACGATACACAATCAAGCCAAGAAATGCCAGTAATATAAGAGATCTAAGCGTCAGCTCGAGCCACGACATAACTGTTGCGGTAGGAGACGTAGGCTGTCGTCTCATCTTTTCGAGCATTGACGACGGCTCAGGCGTGAGCATAAATAGTAATTTATATAGAAGAAGCTTCTAAGACTTAAATATTTACTAGTAAGGTAGACTTCTTTTGAATTATTGAATTTTAATTATTGTAAGCTCTAATTCTAAGAATAGAAGTTAGAGCTTTTCTATATCCGAAATCTACTGCAAATACTCAAGCTACAGTACTAGGTTGACGACTGTATTGCTTTGTGAGGATTCTCGATGGTGACTGTTGTGAGCTGAGGTACAATCCCGCCAGACGTCAGTTGCTTGATCGTTCTACCTAGGAGCTCTCAATTGCTATATGTACACAGACAGCCTGATCATATGCTTTAGGCAGCCGCAGGCACCAGGCTTAGCATCAAGCCTATAGGGCCTATGCAGGAGCCTTTCACAACAGTGACAAATAACTTTGGGAGGTTTTCAGCTTCTGCAATTTTCCGGGCAAAATTTCCCTGCACCTAAAAATCATGCAAAAGTAAGCCATACTCTAGGTTATATGCAATAACCTCTAGTATAGTGACTAAGAAAAGATGTAGGAGTATCTTCGAAAGCGTTTTGTATGCTTCCAAAGCCAATATAATTTGCTCGATGCCAATACCTCGTTTGCTCTAGCCTTGATTACTGCCAGAAACCCTCTTGGCGACTCTGAGCTGATGATTCACCGCATCTTTAACAGGCATATCGCTTGATTCGTTGACCAAAACCCCTATTTGCTCTTCCAATATCGATATGTGTTCCTGTAGTATCGCCATCTTTTCAGTCTTAGATGCAAGTTCGGCCTGAAGAGTGCTAACTGAGCACAACGCCAAAAGATGGCTTGATAAAAGGGCGAGAAGACAGACGCGCAGAAGGGTCATATGGTTTATTTGCTACTCCATAATTACCTAGTCGCGTGAATCGTCTTGTAAATGGTTTCCACGCATTTATTTATACAGTACTGTGCAGCTTTGTGAAATTATATGTTCGCAAGTCGGCTATATTACCGTTGTATCTAAGTTATTTGTAACCTTCTAAGCTTAAGGGGCGTCACGCGTTCTGTTGAGTAGGGGATCAATAAGGGCCTGCACTCTATGCTGTTACACTTTCATCACAACTAATCTTTGATGATGGAGCTAGCTCATTACGATTGCTTGTCCAATGCGAGCTCGTGAGCACGTCGACCGTGCCTCCGTCTGACTGGCAACTAGAGATGCTCGACGAGTCATTGAAATTGAGCCACTGAAGGACAGTAGCATCATCTCAAGGCTTCGCTGGGAGCTGATTGCGTACCATAAGTGGTTGGCATACTTGTATTCTGCACTAGATCTGCCTTCAGCTTCCCGCGTAATCAAACGCCATCAGACTCCAAAAGTCCACCAAATCGTTCTTCTCTTTGATTTTTAGGATTCGATGATAATCAACGCCTGCGGGGCAAGCCACGGTGAGAAGAAGTAATATTTAAGGTATTTTCAAGGCCGTTCTTGAATTTCTAGCTAGCTAGATATATCCTAATTGGAACACACTAGGCGGGCACTTATGCTTCGACCCTCCCAGCAGGCAAAGTGCAAGTTGCATTGTGTAAAGCTTGTACCTCTTGTGACAGACCCTGAATCCAGTAGATGGTAATCGACCTGTCTGGAAACGTGGCCATGGTTCCATCCGGAAATATGATCAAACCTCTCGTTGGGTAGTCCCAGTGGCAGATGCATGTCGATCGCGAAGAGTCCCTTTCGATTCCATAGATGCTCACAGTGTGGTTTCCAGAGGAGTTCAAAGTCTTAGCCACAAATCAGGGTACCCCTACAGACGTTCCAATATGCATCGCTCCAGGCAGTTTTATGCAGAGCTCTTTCAACCCAGAGATCGTTCCCGCGCTTCGATTCCACCTCCACAAGAGCCCTTGTGCGCCAAATGGTATGTTACCGAAAGCTGGGCCCTTCTCTGCCTGCTTACCACGATGGACTATAACGCCAGTGGTATTCGTAATCACTCTCCAGGACAATTTCTCTAAGAAACGATGGACAATTGCGACGCCCTCGCACATGGCTACGCATGAGACGCAAGTAGACTGAGCATATGCCAGAACATCCTCGCGTCCGAATCAGGCGTCGGTCACGTCAACTGCCGTATATTATGATTTGAAATCGCGAGAGATCATACACCTTCAATTCGCCAGGTAGGTATACATATCGGTCTTCTTCCCACATGTCGTATTTTTACTTCAGCGTGAGGACATATCGACCGCTTGGCGAGATCACTACCTTCCGTATGTTACGCCGCTCATCGACCCGTGAACATTTCTTTAGCAGCTCCTGAACACTGTCCACTGTTTCGACTAGTGCGTCCCACGAGTGTTGCATCTCCATGGGTGTCTCGGATGAGTCGCTGTGCAACAGAGTGCGAACAGCTGTCGCAAGCTGCTCGGGTCGAACTTCGAAAGCCATGTAAAACCGTCGAAGACATGGAAAGTCTGCCGCACCCACGATCAAAGTCCAGCAGCGCGCTATCGATGTTGCACAGGATCGGCGGAACGTTCTGATGCTTCGTCATGTGGGACGCGATGCTTTTTGCACAATCTGAACTGACCTGCTTCATGTCGAGATGGAATGCAAGTTGAAAGAGCTTGAGTTGCTGCTCGAGGTCTGCTGGCAAATCCGGATCCGCAGAAAGCTCGGACATGCACTTCCTGGAAAACTAAGTGACAGCCCACTTGCGGTCAATACTGTTTTGATACCAGGCTTTTTCGACGGCTTTCCAAATGTCAACTGGTACAGTAGTCTCAGCCTGCAATGTAGGGATGACAATGTCCACATCCTTGGGTTAAGGTGGACGACTCCAAAATAGCCCAAGATCGGGGTCTTGACCACGCTCTGTAGGCCTGTAAACACGCTTAGATTGACGTATCATATTAGCAGGGGAAGCCTCTGCCATGGTAGCGCTCTGATCCATAACAATCGCTAAGATAAAGGATATAGAAGGGGTGGTTTGTTATTGTTTGGGACACCTGAGTACGCTCCACACCAAGTTTAGGTGGCTAGCGTACTCTCAGACCGCAAGCTAAAAATCCCCAGCAAGCGCGGTGGGTACGAGGTTTTGAAAACGACACTAAGGTCATGCTCGTAATCCAATGAGCGTTGGTCGGCGTTGTAAATGGGGAGTCTACGCATCCTGCTGATCTCATGCGACAATACCCATCTCTTTCGACCGGCGCGACCGTTTATTGGCGGAGATTGCTACTGCGGGCGAAGGCGTGGTCGGTGCCAGTCTGCCAGCTCGGGGAGGGCATCGTTGTGAAATTTCTAGTCCGAGAAAGAACGCTGGGATGGGGTAAGCAAGGTTGTCACCACGGCACCATTAGAATGCGTAGCGATGACTTGTCCGTCGCACGCACATAATTCACTTCCATGCCAGAACGGTGCAGTGGAGAGAGCAATCCCAGGCGGCAGCGGCTCGACGGAGAAGAAAGGTGGCATATGGATCGCTACGGAGACAGCATCTCCACGGACATATCAATTCGGAAAGGTGCAATGAGGTTTGTGACGGAGGCTTGAACTAATAATGGACCGCATGCCGTGAAGATTGGTCCATTCCCACCAGCAAAGATGAAGTCAGAACTCGAAAACTGTATGAAACTGGAATTGGCCAATCCTCATCTCATTGATCTGGTCGGATCTGAAACCGTCCAAATCGCGTTGGATACCGGTGGCTTCATCCCGTTGGAGGGCAATGTTGGTAGTAGTTCCTGACAGGATACGTCCACCTTGAGGTAAGTGATATTGGCCTTTAGCAAGCAAGTCTCTTGCTGTCGAACAGATGCGAAGGTCTAGACAACTTTGTCTGACCGAAACCGCCACCACAATGAGGAGCTCTTCAGCCGCACCACCCTGTCAAGAGCTGATATGTTGCCGTCCACAACGGAAGCTGACCCTCAACTGCATGTATACCTCTGTCAGTGCCCACTGCAAGCAGCGCCATAGCCGAACAACCGCTGATCTAGGAATCATACATTGGCGATGCCGTAAGTTCGTTGCAATACACATGCTCCCCAGTGCTGATCGGTGCGCAATACAAGGTGCAGGTGACCTATGTCTTCCTGAACAAAACCACCCCCAGTCAAGATAGAACGCGTCTGTAGAGCTTCTTGGCCCAGTATCCCTCTACCTCTTTGCAGCACGTGCTGACATCTTCCTGTATTTCAAGCATTTGCGCCTGTTGCGCCGAGTTGACTGGCTGACGACTAGAAGTCTCGCCGGCCTGACGCACAGATCACCTCAGATTTGAAGACATCTATTGAATTAAATATCTCTATTGTATGGTTTCTACACCAAATAAAGCCAAATTGAAAATGCAGAGACATCTTGATATGTCCTTTCGATTACGAAAAGTCCTGCAAGGTGGCTTGGCAGCCTTCTCACACGGCCTGAACTGCTGGCCTCAGTCTTTGAGTGCTGGTCAGATTGTGATATACTATGAGGAACCTGTTGGCTCTGGTTTTGTCCTTTGTTGGCCTTTGCTTCTTCACCTTCTTCCTTGGCCTGTTGGATTTTATGAGGACTGAAGAGGGTGGCTCCATTGTCGTCAATCGCTCTGAGCTCTTCAAAGAGTCGTTTGCCACGCTTTCGCTTCTTCTTTTCTTCGTAGAGGGCGTGCTTGTTACCCTCTGGTTTATATAAGTTCTTACTAATTTTCTAGGCCGAGGACATGTGTTGCCGTTTTCCTAGCGCAGAGTTTCCCATCCCTATTGATTTTAGCTGCGGCTGACGGATGGCGCAGAGCATTGACGTGTATGTGCGCCTGTGTGAACGAGCGAGCAATCTGCATTTAGTTGCATCGGATATAATATCTCCTTAACTGAAGCAGAGAATTGGCTATAGATCAAGCTACGGTCCCGCAGCCGCGACCGTGTTGGTTTTACACTCGTAAGTCAATAAGCCCCAGACAGCATATTTTGTTCGTATTCTACCTTCAGCCAGAGGTCCGTCATCATACATCTAGCGCCCTCAGACAGCATCGTCTCTAGCTTTAAGAATCCCCAAATCCACATAAAGCCGATCGATATCCACGAAGTCGAAATTTACGTGTTACCAATGGTTTTGATCATCCCGCTATATCGATTGGAGTTACTTAGGCTGGACGCGACAGCCAACGGACTCCTACAACATCCACCGGCATACCACGCTCCTACAATGGTGCAGACATCGACATCAAAGCGCAGAAAGTCGCTGCCATCTGACGCTCGTTGTCTAGTAGTATGAGTAGAATTCGCCAGCGATATTATTTATAGAGTGCAATGCAAAGTTTCCACCAGCACCGAATCCGCAAGCAGCTCAGTCATCCGTCTCCAGCCAACAAGTGCGGCATAGCTGTAGGAATGGCGCCCGAACAATACGACGAGACGCTAGCTGCGAGGATCGGTCGTGGGCGGTATCATGAAATCGGCCTCGACCAGCATTTCCTCGAAAAGGAGCTTTGAGTCAACAGCTTGAAATAAGTTGGTAACGTTACTGGCATTGAAAGATTGCATGACGTGGGACTTCAATGGAACAGGTCAAGTTCGTGAGCACTACTAACATGGCTGATAAACCGACTTTTGAACGGGAGTCAGTCCTTTCCCAACCAGGGGCAGCGGCAAATGAGGGGTTTTTTAGCGGTCGGATCAAATCGTACAAGTTACTGTATTTTCTGCTCATAATTCACACTCCATGACGATCTTTCTCCGTAAATCTTGCTGCTATTCTTGTCACAAAATGCCGAGACAGTTGTGATGTTGATACACCCAGCTCCTGCAGCATGTCATAATTTGGTCCGATCTTGTCAACCGTACAGGACGTACGGTGCAATAGCATTCTGTAAAGGCATAGTATTTAAGAGGGACGAATGCACTGGAACAGCCTCCTCTGCATTTCACACTTTTCAACGTATGATCTATTGACCGATTTACGCGACATTGACTGACTCTGAATCGGATAGATGACATCGAAGAATCTCACTATACTTGCGTCCCTTGCTGCTGCTGCTGCTGCTGTAGCATCTGCAACTCCTCTGAACTCGAGACAAGACGCTGTGGTCTGCCAGACGACTCTTGGATCTCCTCTTACGCAAGATATCACCAATCTTATAAACCAAGTACGGCCAATGGAAGGTTATGCCTCCCAGACGAATGGCGAATCCTCTAGTAAGCGCTGTTGCGATACCAATAAGCTGACCGATACTAAGACATAAACAGAATGCACAACACTAGCGCAGCATGAGAGCGCTCACATCGCCATATGCGGACCGCACGACCAAGAAATAGTGTGGGCCAATATTGCAGAGTTTGCGAACGCCATCCAGCAAAAATGTCTTTTCAGCGACTATCACGGCACACGAGCAGGGGGTGTATACAATTTGGATGGTGGAATCACGTACATTGGTCTTTTCTAGGCAGATCGGTCGAGCGATTACTGTAGTAGTGCAAGAATACAATGACAAGTATTATATCAGTCCGCAAAGCCAAATCTCGCTCTTGAAACCGACTTGCCAGCAAAGCTGCAACCGGATCTAATTTACAAGTATCTCGAGAACAGTCGCATTTGGCATGAATTTCTCATGATTGGGCAAGCCAATGTGATCGAAGCGGCGTGCGACATTTCCCTTCATCCTGAGGATGAGTCTTCTTGTCTTCAACAGCACCTTCGTCACGCTAAAGAAATCAAGTCCAGAGAGAGCACGCCTCTAAAGCATTGGCTGATGTTCACAGGGTGTGGGGTTGAGTTTGCATCCTCTCCAAGGGAACGGCCAGTATAGATGCAAGTATCTCAGCATCAAACAAATGGACAGGTATCGGTGTGTGATCGTAAGATCCTGAATAATTTGACATGCTATTACAGCACTCACTGGAATCATACTTTGATTGAAACGTATGCTGATATCCGCTCTTTTTGCCGTGAAGCACCTGCAGTATAGGTATCTAGAGTGGACGGTTGCACATGAAGGACCCTCACTGCTGAACCGGCTTATATGTGGCTGAGGGAGCCGTTTCTCGTAGGTTTTTGACTCAAATGGGGGGCTTTGGTCGTCTGCGACAGCTATTGAACACTGCGCAAGAGTGTCGGTGCTAGTTGCCTCTGACGCAAGCCTTTCGGTGATTATTTTGGCTACATTGGTCTCCTTGCCAGCTATATTGTCATCGATATTGAATATATCCCATGGAGACCTTAAGAATTGGGGCAGTAGCAGCGGAAGTAGGCCTTCATTTACCGGCAGCAAAAGCCGAGGTCGTGCAGAGTCGATGATAAAAGGGCACAGATCTACGTTTCTGTAAGCATCATTATCAGTGCGAACGCAAAACGATCTCGAAGATCTGTACCTTCTTATCATTAATGAGCAGTTGATGCTCTGCAGGTGTTAGCGAGGAGACCTCAGTACATATTTCCACTACTTGGAACCGCTTAGCTTTTGGACCACCAAGGCTGTTAGTATCTATTACTCTAAACTTCAAGGCATGGGACATTATTAACGAATGCTTAAGCAATGTCGAAACTAGCAACACCTCATTTCGAGCCATTACAGTATTGGTACGATCGCCGGCATACACAACCTGAATTAGCCAAGTTCGCCTTTGACACCTTGGCTATGCCTTTGATGAGCGACGAACCATAAGAAGCCGCTTTCGAAGCTCTTGATTGCGTTCCTAACTTCCCTCATTGTGTTCTTCTGTCGGGCGATCACGTCTTGTTGTGCCCAGACATTCGTTCAATTCCTCGGCCAAAATTAATAACGACGTAGCAGAGACAGCATCAAAAAACGGTCTCGATTTGCTCTACGACGCCTCGAATGCGATGTTGGAGTGCGTGAGGATGAAGCTACGCAATTTTGGTTTAAAGCTAGCCTCCAGTAGTTCCAAACGATATTCATAATCAACGTGCCATCGCGAACCGACCGTAGAGAACCGCTACACTTGCAGACCTTTCGCATTGGATTTATAAGTGGCATTACTAATGCCGGCCAAAAGGCATGGCCGCCTGATGGCAAGAATGCTGGCATGAGTCGACGCCGCGCGGACGTAAAGTCTCTTCCTTTGCCACGCCGCTCTGTTGGAAGCGTGTACTGCATTTTTTGCTGAAGTATTGACAAACCCCAGAAATCAAGACGTTGTCGACTTTGACATCAATGAAGCGGCTGCAGGCCGGCATACCACCTCCCCTTATGGTGATCTCGACCGATGGGATATCCTATGGTACGGAAATTGCGGCTGTCAAATTCCGCTCCAGGTTCAGTTGACCCCCTACTTGGCATATTTCACGTCCAGTCGCCTGGCCAACCATGGAGAGGAAGGATGCTATGTGACGGAGAGAACGGCACACGATGTGGAAGATAGTCTATGATGAAATGAATCGTTCTTTGCGGCTGGTAAATGTTGAAAATCAGCGAGCCTTATCAAGGTCCCATGAGTGATCCTTATGATGTCCAAAACTCATGATCTCTTCAACTTAGATAAAATTGGTCATCTGGAACATCTAGATCAGGTTTCAGTAGGCCACTGATTATCAAAAGAGTCAATGACGGCAATTGTGTGCTGGGCAATCACAGCACAAGGCGAAATACTTTAGGAGTACAAAAAGGGATTCCTACAGCCAGCGTTTGCACTGTAGATCTTCGACCTTACAATGAAATACAGTAAGCGGCGATTGCAGTGTCTTCTTTCGCATGTACTATATTGATTGTGCAACATATATATCAAATGTCTACAGCATATATATCGTTTCTGGAAAGCGTATATATTAATTCTTGCAGCGCTGTCACGCTAAGCCTGTTCTGTACTGCTCGCGAAATTACTAAACTAGCTCAGCGCCTAGTCATGCGCCCCTGCCCGATAAAGACATCGCTCGAATAGCCAACTGCAGCACACGTACCGTCGCAAGAGTTCGCGCTAATGTGCGTCATTTTGGCACCCCATGTGCACCAAAGAATCTCGGTGGTCGCCGCTCATGCATTCTCCCGCATGTACTCGATGCGCTGCTGGAACGGCTGCTTACAAAGCCCGACTAGTAACTCGATGAGATGGCCAATTTCGTACTAGACGAGTTCGAGCTTAGAGTTTCGGTTTACAGCATCAGAAGATCGTTACGAGCGTGCAATTGGTCCAAGAAGAAGAACCAGCGAGTGGCCCGCGAGAGGGATTCTGATCTGCGCGATGCATGCTTGTATGAGCTGTCGGAGTATAAGTCGTTCTAGCTCGTCTTCGTAGATGAATTAGGTTGTGACACACAAGCTGGCATACGTCGCACCGGCTGGGCACCTCACTCTGTTCTCGTGATGGACAATCCCTGCATTCTAGAACTCTGCAATCGAGCCGGTGTGAAGCTTCTCTTCATATCACCATATTCGCCAGACCTAAACCCTATCGAAGAGTTTTCCTCCCAGCTCAAATCGTTCATACGTCGCTATTGGCGGAAACAAGCTGATAACTTCGACAATTTCGGGGAATTCTTAAGGTGGGCAGTCAGCATTGTGGGGAGCGACGTCAAGAGTGCTCGAGGGCATTTCAGAAACTCCGGAATATCTATTGACGAGCTCTAATGACTAATTGAACCCTCCCTCTCCTCATATCTCTGACAATAGTCCGGCAACCAAAATGGTATGTCGCCGTGGAATGACTCGGCTATGCCGTCAATCACGCCATTCCCAATGAGCATACTAACGAGCTGTTTTTCATAGAGAAGTTGTAGCTTGTAGCCTCGCTTGAGAAGAATGTCACCCGCCTTTGCAAACTGAGAGATCCATTCTTCGGTCTTCGACTGGTCTTGCTGCCACTTGACGTAATCAGGAATGGCGTCTTCGTAAGGCCCCGGAATACTGAGGCGCTCTGACGAGCAGGGCAGTCAGAAGGTACTTACTTAGGTAACGTAAGCATACTTTAGCTGTACAAAAATGTTTAAACATGGGAATTGCATTATTTATAGTAAATGAGGCTTTATTCTTTTTAGCTATTTTTTGAGCTTACTTTCATAGTGCGCTATCACCTACTGTAGAATTAGGTGCTCAATGACCTCCACGACCTTACGTGAGAACAAGGCATTAACGCCCTCAATTTGCCAATAATTGCAATTATGATAAGCCTTAGCAACTCGTCATAGCCTAAGAACAGCGGTATCTCACGTATCAAGTGGCGGCGGGGTCAAATTTTCACGACACACTGACCTACATACGAGCGGAAAAATTACTTCAGGCCTGCAACTGCTATTAGTTTAGGAGCATCTGCTTTCTACTTCTGCAGTGCCTTGCACTCTCATTCTAGTATAGTTATGGTTTCTTTCAAGACATTTAACGCTTGCAAGCGTTGTAGCCCCATTCTCGCGAGATACGATCTTCTTCTAAATGATCAAGATTGGGATCTGACTGAGCTCGCCAGAGGAAGTAGCGGCACCGTTTTCCGAGCTTATTGTCGGGAGACTAAATGTGTGCATGCCGCCAAATTCGTAAATAATAACATGAGTTGGAGGGAGACGATCACGTGGAAATGCAACGTACCTGAAGCCTTTGTAGCTTGCGTTCTGTACCAAGGACTCTCACGACACAGTGCCGCGACTGGGGGCCAGGAAAAAGAGGTCTTGATGCAAGAATATCTCGACGTAGATCTTTTCACTGTTATTCACAGCCCATCGAACACAATGCAGAAGTTGTTGTCGCGCAGCTTTTTGCAGCAACTGACAAGACATCTGCTGGGGACTGTCCATAGTAAGCAACGGCATCATCCCCCAGGCACGGCAGTCGGACTAATATTATAGACTTGGCTGAAAAGTCTATTAGCCATGCAGACCTAAAGCCTGAGAACATCATGTTAAGAAGTCCGTCCGAGAATACGTACCACTTCAAGACCATTGATTTTGGAATGTCGTACATCTATACTCTTGAAAGGCGGCAGGGGGGCACATTGCAATACCTTGCACCGGAGTCCATTGACGACCTGTCCGTTGGAGGTCCAAAGAGTGATGTTTTTACAGTCGGACTGATTTTGGTTGAGGCCTTCACAAAGGCGTTCATATTACCAGAAAGCTTGGGGAATATGTACCACATGGGCAACGCCGCCTGCACAAGCACAGCTAGAAAATATCATCACGCCCTACTTCTAGCCATTATGAATGCAGGGGCGTCGAAGACTCTGCATAAGAGTAAATCCCGTTGGCTGAAACTTCCGGGAATGCATTCTGAACTTCTTGTAGTCACGGTAAGTCTCACTAGCTCTTTGAGGATATCGCGAACTCACTGGATGGAAATAGGAGAAGATGACCCTTATCCAAAGAAAGAATGGCCCGTTCTTCGAGTTCATCAAAATGCTACTATGTCCACTCGATCGCCGATTAGACGCTTCAGATGCTCTAGAACTACCGTGGTCCAAAATTTGAAACCCGCTGGGCCATTGCAACGCAAAGCGAGCGCCCGCAGTACTCCATCGCGTTACAAAATCGCGATACTGTCGTTCGATCGACTACGGCGTGGTGTAACATAGGGCGAAAATAACCTGCTCCACGTACGAAGCAGATTACTTGGGCACTGGTAAGGTGGGCCCGAATACGCATCCAAGATCCCGAAGCTTTGACGTTGAGAATTGTACTTGGAGATCCAAGGGTCCATCGTGCAATGCCTGGGCTGCGTCCTATATTTTGCACTATTATTGCAAGAGATTTCGAGCAAGAAAAATAAAATTCCAGCATGATTATTGCGTAGCAATGCCGAGACTGGACCAGGAAGTCAGAGTATTTGTCTCTCCAATTACCAGACTACGAAAGCTGACCTTCCCCGGTTATAATGTATTGTAGTTTCTACATCGATGAAAGCAAATTTTCTCAGCTTCATCTTCAACACCTTGGATTCGGAAATTCGTCCCATCGCTCCACATTCCACTTCCACGATTCGCGGCGATAGATCCCCCCTTAGAATCTATCTAGAGTGCCTTTCAAAGGCAAGATAGCGACATGTGCAGCGTTGCCCAACTACATTTCGACGCAAGTTCGTCCAGAATGCAGTCTCATTTAAGGCAGCCCTACAACCCTGGAAGGAGGACGAAATACTTCTCGACGACGTAGAATCAGGAGTTGTCCATTTCCTGGCTTACTGTGATACGTATCTACACCCCCAGAATCTGTGGATTGTCGAAGATTTCGACGACCTTGAAGCTGTTGCGCACCAATATGGCTTCGATGACCTCTACGAGGAGATAGAACGTATTAGTAAGAACAGCAAAACTCCTGCTGATCTCAATTTACGCGACAAACTCCGAAAGCCGTACTGTACTTGATCAAGAAGTTTCGTTCTCAGCCGGTAGATGCGAAAATTGAATTGGAAGTTTTGGTGGTTTGGGAGTGATCGAAACACCCATCATTCAAGACTGGCCATTAAGGGGTGGGCTCGACACCAGTCACGCAACACATTTTTGGAGTCTGTGCAGTCTTCCATCTGTAGATTAGGCGAGTCTCTTAAGTGTTATCTCCTCTCCTCTCTTTCAGCCTTCAGGCCTATCCATCTCTCAAGATCCTCTCCCTTCTGCATTTCGGGGTCAGCTGCAGGTAGGCTGGCTGCAGTTCAGCATGCAGCTGCTTGGAATGTTTTTCAATCCCCCATCCTAGGGTCTGGCACAGACTACACCCATGTGCGCTGGGACTCACGCTCACTTTTAGAAAGGGTTGTTCAGCATCTTTATATAGGCCCACATTGTCCTTTGTGCCTGAGCATAGGGTCCACATTTACACCACTATGTGCCTGTCTTTGTATAAGTTGGAATAAAGTCCTCCTTGATTAAGTGGTGATATCCAGCCATGCCAAGCCTTTGGATTCTGGCTGAGTATGCCTTCTTCAATGGACTAAAACAGCCAACATCCAAAGGCTGTAAAAGGTGTGAAGAGTGTGGAGGCATACAGAGGGTGACAATGCCTTCTGCCTCACAGAATGCCTCAAATTCTGGAGTCATATGGCTGTCATGCCCATCCAGAATAAGCAGCCTCTTTTGACCAACAGTCCTATGCCTGGTATACTCATTGAAGTGACTGATCCATGCCATACCATGGTCAAAGGATGTCCAGCCCTTTGGACTGACTCCAAGTCTCCAAGATGGTGGTAGGCAGTGGAACCAAGCCCTGTTCATTTCCTTGCCAGAGAAGATAATATATGGGGGCACTGACCAGCCTTGTGCATTAATGCAGGCAATAACAGTCTGCCACTGCATAGAATCAGAAACCAGTGCCTTAGGGCGTTGTCTACGCTCCGTTGCAGTAACAACCATAGTGTTCTGACAGTAACTAAGCCTGAAAACACTCTCAATAAAGTTGTAGATGTCATGCTCTGTAATCCCATGGCAGTTTATTATATTTTGAACGAGCCTGAACCATTCCAAAATGACTTCTAGGTCCTCATTCTTTGCCCTCTGGTTTGACAACCTCCTAGATAGCCTTGTCTCCAGTTCTAGGTGTCGCTTTACAAAGTTATGGGCCCATCGCTGTCCAACCTCTCGTCCAGTCCGTGCTTTGAGGATTGAAGATGCCCATGACCTTATAACAGCTTGTGTTGGCGAATATCTACGTGCGTCTAGGTCGAGAACCTTTTGAAAAACCACATCTTCTTCTATTGGGGTCAGGGCTCGATTGGAAGGTGTAGTCGTCTGTGGCAGCGTGCCTTTGATTCTTCGGCTGAGCGTAGCATGTGCTACTCCATATGCATCTGCAGCGCGTCGCACGCTCGGAAAACGACCTGACTGGATAGCGTGAATAGCATTCTGTATAGCCTCTTCATTAGGAGCCATCGCGTGTTGTGGTGGAATAATAACGCGTTAAATTAATGGTAGTAGTTGCTTCATAAATTTGTCTCACTAAAATTCCTGGCCGTACTAATCCAGCAGCCAGTCGATGAGGATACCGCGCATTTTCCATTCCAGCTCACCCTGGTGGTCCATGTATCCTGGGTTGGGCATAGTGGAGATCTCGAGCTGCTTCATGTAGTCAAAGATGTCATGAACACAGGCAGCTACCATTAACGGATCCTCAAGGTCTTCGGAGTCTTTGGCCTTTCTCAGCTCCTCCAGCCCTCACAGTGTGCACTTCCCCAGTCGGTGGAGGCAAGGTGACCATCCGCGTACATCCACTAGCACCTTTCCTGCGAGTTGCCTGATCCTTCTTCTGCCTACAGACTGCTCGGTGACCCGCTTCCACCTCACTCACTGCGATCAATCCTGAATGCCGCCGTGTATGCTCGGCCGATACGTGCCCGAATGTGGAGTCTGCACTCAACCAGATCAGTATATTGTGCCGCTGGCTTCTCCTTCCGCCATCGTGACCACTTCACGTGTCAGCCACTTGGGCTCGCGACCAACTTTTCTGCCGCGATGGTCGTCTGCCACTGGTGCCCGGGGAAAGTCGTCCAATGGCCATTGTTCCATGAATCCAACGCAATGGACAAGGCGAGACAACTCTGCCTTGACACAGGAAAGGATGGAGTACTGTCGACGCTTCGACGAGAGCTCTTTACTCGCGGTGACCGTATCACACCACACCCCTATCCATGGACGTTCACACACGATGACATTCCATATCTCGCCAAGGGAGCGCCATGCCGTACGCCCACATGCTCCCAACGCCTTGCCTCTGTTACGAGTCAACCATAACGGAATACGGCGCTCACAGCGACGGCTATCAACCCTGTGAGCGTGGCCTGTCCAAATGCACGCCAAGCCCATGCCCTCGTAGAGGAAGTTGGACGACGCCGTGCTTGGAGAGCACCGGTATCTCGAGGTAAGAACGTGTCATACATGGCAGATAAATACCGCCGATCTTGCAACTTCTTGTGATACCGACAGCAGGGAAATCTCGGAGCGCCACCAACGACTGACCCTTGAGAGTCCACACTTCGCAATCTCCCCCCTCGCCCATCCCATAGCAATCGCCCGCTACGAAATGTACATCGCCCTTGGCAACCCCGTTGTTAATGAAACTGACGAGCTCCCCGCTTCGACTATATGGCACCGCAAGCAATGAAAAGTTCCGTTTGCTGTGCCTCCATTATCGGAACAAGGAGATGTTGGATAGAGGATCACTGCCGGATCAGGAAGCAATGCCTGAGACTCACTAAATGCCGTCGTCGGATGATTCTTGACCTTCCCAATGTTCCACCCTGAGGCAGACAATTTGTGAGGAAAGTCTTCATTTCTTTCCGGGAAACAATGGACAGAGAAAGTAGTCGACAACGTGCGTTGAATCGGAGGGCTGGGGGAACGATGGTTCGGTCCTTCTGATTAATACCCTTCGAGTTGACGGAATGCAGAAGGCAGCTCAAGAGCACCTTAGACCCAGGTCTGGATTGACAACATCTCTCTGATTAGTGCCCAAGAGATAGGCGAACGACGCAAACAAGTAATCATTCGTTAGACCTTCATAGTGGTAGCATAGGGAAATGAGAGAATGTTGCATATGGTCAATGTGCTATGTGGTTTCGACTCGCGATTGTTCAACTGGCTGCTCTTCCTTGAAGTTCACGTGCGCAGATCACTGTACGAGTCCTACACCGTCGTCTCAGCCTGCTGCGAAGCGTTATGGCAGAAGGCCGAGAAGTATTTCCAACTCACTGACAACACGCCTATCTATAGCGCCGCTATCATGCTGAATCCCTTTCTGAAAGCAGGCTAGTCTCAAGGTCAGTGGAAAGATGGTACTACCGAGCAACAAGGGTGGATTGCAAGCGTTCGCAGGCAAGTCGTTGACTTATGGCGACTCCATTACAAGCTTGAATCGCCTTCAGCAGTACGCACCTCCCCCTCGAGACTGACGCATTCACTTGATTGGTTAGGTCTTACCTACCACAGGCAACAGCAGGCAGTAGCAGGCAGCAGTAGGCAATGAGGCTGCCTATAGCGGGACATATATACAGTCCTTACAGTCACATTTAGTTAGGGTATTCACAGCTGTACCGACTTCCCCTAAGTCACATTGTGTCTCCTTTCACCTCGCCACCTTGCTTCAACTCATTCGAAGCCTATTTTGCAACCGCCTGACCCTCATATTGGCCTGTCACGAGTCGACAAGCTAGCAACGCCTCCTTTCGAGCCATTCGTTTAGCGCTGGCCGCGATATGATCACCTATCGACGCTCAAACCTCAATGACGTTTTTATTGAAGCGTGCAGTTGTCTTCGCAATAAGAGCAGTGAAGAAGAGGTATTTGATAATGAAACCGTTGTTGAGGGTGACTATGAGCAAGCAACAGCGCCAGTTGTGACATATAACAGCGAAGATTCTTATCAACACCTAGAGGAATGAAACCACCTTCCTATTTAGGACGGAGGTAACCCATGGTATAGATGGTATCCTTCATTTGTATGGTGGTACGGTACGGTCTAGGGACCTATACCATACCAGATCGTACCAACAAGCTCACTGCACTTATCGAATTCGTTGCTCAAATGGTTTCTACGCGTGCTGGTACGAGCCTACCCGAACTGTGGCCTCTACAATTCACTATTTCTTGCGGATGAACGCCTTCAACCTATTGTTGAATCTTTCCTCACTTCGTATTCGCACCGACGAAAACAGTCTTGCTTAGTCTCGCGGATCCGTAAAGATTTGTTGGGGTTGGATGTAGGTCTGCTTTCGCGCTGCATGAACTTTTAGATCAAGTTCTTGGTCTGTTTCGAAATGCTAAATGTGGTGGGCACGGTGCCCTCACATGGGATGTAGCACGTGCGTATCATATCGTTACGTTCCTTAGCACTAAGCTCGTGTCTGTCCAAAAGTCCATCAAAAAGACGGAGAATCTCGTCGACAGTAGGCGGACATCCATCTTTGGTGTAATCTTCATCGTCATCGAGCCATCTTATGGTGCCTATTATGCTTTTAAGCGAACTTATCTTAAGGTTCATTTCTTTTTCGTACCCTTTTCTATTTGTTCCAGTCCATCCTCGAGCAATGACCACTCCACACTTTTTCCTGATCCACTGGCACTCAGCCATCTTCGTGTTCGAATGATGTTCTGCATTAAGCGCAATCGGGCCACTGAAGATGCAGAAAGAGACTCTTTCTCGAGAAGATGCTCAATAGAGTGCAGGACACGACCTTGAGGCTGAAAATCAACTGCCATTGCTGTAGCTTCTTCTACGAAGCTCACTCACGTCGGTCATACCAATACTACGAGATTTATATATTACTTCGATATTCGCTGGTACACACTGTAAAGCCAAGTGATGTGAACATGTGATGGATCTTCTCAGCAAACCACTCGACTGTTACATACAAATTTGCAAATTTTTTCGCCAAGGGTGCCAAAATGCCGAGCAAATCTGTCCTAGTTCTAACGCACAGACCACCAAATAAAGCCAAATTGAAGACATCTAAGTATGTCATTTTGATCAGGACAGCGGCAGCGGGCTCGGCAGCGCAGATCTTATAGCAGCCTTTAGCTACTAGATTATCTACCTTCTATGTTGAATTAAGGTGTTGTAAGAGTTGTTCTTAACCACTGCGTTATTGTCTACATTGATGAATCTGGCCAGCGATGGGAACGCCTTGAGGAGCTGCGGCGGCTCTATATTGCTCCAACTAAGCCGGACGGCTCAGAAGACATCTACAGGCTTGTAAAGGACATCGTTGTGCGATGGAACCCTTTGTAAACAGCGCCAAGCGAGCTGTCTATCTTCGAGCTGCTATTGACGAGTTAGAATGGTACAATTACGTCCGTCGTTGCGAGGAACGCAATGCTCCAATCAAGCATAGAGAGCCATCGATTGCTACAGACAAACTGAGTGCCGAGGACTGGACTGTCATTGAACGATACATCGATATTCTTGAGCCAGTAAAGAAGGCGACTGACACACTGCAAGGCAAAGCCGGTGGCAAGTTTGGAGCAAGATGGTCCTTCCAACGTTTGCAAAGCTATTACAACACTTCGAAGACAAGCGACAAGAATACCCTGTACCCGAGGCCAGTCAATCACTCGATCCAGAGTTACTTACTTCAGAACACCGCTTCTCAACGAGCGTCAATCTAGCTTGGCAGAAGCTTAGTGAGTACTTCGAGTACTTAGACGATACACCCATCTACGTGGCCGCAATCGTCCTCCACCCTCGCATGAAGTGGAAGTGGTTGGAAGCTCATGACGACGGCCAGTTTGGAGGCGATACATGGCTTGTGGATCGCAAGGCGGAGTTTCAGAAGCTCTGGCTCAAATGGGCTCCACAACGCACCCCCTCGCCGTCCGCATTGCGTTCAAAACGACCCCATATTGCTCTGGAGACTGGCATGATCAGCGACGACGACGACGACGATCCATCACTTGATCTATCGCTCTCAGAGCTCGAACAATATCTCAAACTGCCGCAATGTCCGGCCTTGCAGTACTCCGTTGAGGACTCACCTATTCCTTACTGGCTTGAGAAGCTCGAAGTTTGGCCACACCTTGCACGCATGGCTCTCACTATCTATAGCTGTCCGGCAATGAGCGATGAGCCAGAGCGACAGTTTAGTTCCACAGGCGACGTATTGCAACTAAAGAGACGTCAGATGGAAGCTCTAACGGTCAACAACCTTCTAACAATAGAGTCTTGGATCAAAAACGACGTAATCACGATGGACAGACAGCTATTTAGTCGTGTGGCAGGCTCAGAGCCCTGGCAGGCCCTCAATCAGAATGTATGTCTTATACAGGAGAAATACATACACCGGCGCCATAGCCCTCACCTGCTCTTGGAGTGCAGCGGCGGTGTTAGTGACGTTGTCAAGGCGCAGACTAGCTTCATGTGATGTGTATACGATACACATCACGTACCTTTGGCTGCCACTAACTCGGCGGCAGTACCCTGGCCTTTCTTCTCTGGGAGCTCCCCGTGGTGCGTCTAATACGTATTAACTATTGATCCCATACATTTGCGCCTCTGATTACCTTCTTGACATGATCGCGGAGGGTGTTGGTGCCCTGGAATTTGACCTGAGATATGTATGAGCCAAGTACACGCAATGTATGAGTAAGCGGGTGAATCAGATAGGCTAGTAAATCAACTTCACGAAGCAACCACTCTGTAAATCCATTTTCTCCATCAATCTATCTCTATATTATAACAATAAGGATTTATTTGTTAGCTAGGAAGTCACTCTTTCTGATGAACAGCCGCTCACATTGTAGCCTTGGAGACCACACATACTACATTCCTTGGCTGCTTCTCAATCCGACTAACTAAATCCATTATTTGCTGTGCCTGAGACTAAGCTGTGTCTCTATATGCCAATTCATCAGTGTCGAGGCCAAGAGTAAGCTTTATCTAAGTTCAAATCCTGCAAGAGAGCTTCTGTACGTAGACACGCGAATATACCCTGCTTCTTCGTCAGCGGAGACTCGACGGTTACACCCAGTAGACTGCATCGCTTGGAAACGAGTCGCAGCAACGCATCGAATCACGAGCGGGGCCTTTATCGAGCACTAGCACAGTTTGGCCAATCTCGCTTCGACTGGTGCCGAAAGGCGGGTCGAGTCTCGCCTGATAGAGTCTCAGTAGGAGCACTTGGGCAATAATGACAATTTCTACGCCATGCTCGACTAATCCATCCACCAGTCAATATGAGGTCTCCTTCGAGGAAGGCTGGGCTTGCATCAGGCTGGATGACAGGCTCCAAATTGTCTTGCCGTCTTCTACATACACTATTTCTTCAATGCACACTGCATTGGATCGTTACAGCCTGTCTAAACGTAGCTGGAGTAGGCTTAGCTCAACAAGCTGCTACGGGGGCGGTGCAGCTTGGTGTTGTCCTTCGAGCGCTATTGACGTCGTCCCACCACTTGGCGTTCATCGCAGATGTGACCTGTCTACGGCTCAATGCGATTGTGAAAATTCACAGCGCAATTGCCACGATGACGACTCTACAATTTCTCACTCACGGTATCTTGGAGCTTGTCCGATCCCGCGCACCTGGACAACGCGCCGTGTCGGGCATTATCGTGAGTTCACATCAACCCCCAAATCAGTTTGAGGCGAAGAACGGCTGACGGGGTGCAAGGCAATGTGCTGCTTGAGCTGTCTAGCACTCCTTCCGTTGTTGAGGTCTTTCTTCTACGAACTGTTCCTCTAGTTTCATCGACTTTTTACCGTAGCCTTCGTCGCGTGTATTATATCGATGAAGCAGGGACGGGGTCGATGATCAAAGAGATTGCCGTCCAAAGAGACTGGCCGACGGACCCTGGCCTATATGTTTTCATTACGATAACGTTACTTGCCTGGCAACATGATTTCTGCTTCCAGAGACATCCTTACATGACATGTTGGTGGGATGACAGAATCGTCGATCGCCGAATACAAGAAATCGAAGACATAACCAGGTCCCAACAGAAGTCGACCTCAGAGCACATTGGAAGCAAAAAGAACGCACGAAGTAGATCTCCATGTATTCCAATTAGATTACCAGCCAGGCAGTCCTCTCAATTGAAAGAGAAGCACGCGGAACAAACCTCTCGGATATCATTTAGTGAGAAGGAATCCAACGAGAGTTAAACGCGGATCATGCCCTCTGCAATAATCCAATCTGGGTCTGGCGAAGCCCATCGCAACCGTACGTTAGATACGAACAGGGGACAACACCATTAAGAGATCCTACGTTGTGCAGAGATGGTTTGAGGAACCCGGTGCTGCGGGCAATCCAGACGAACAGTCCAACGCTGGCGCCCCCACCGAAGCTTCCAGTGAATCCGGCGCAAAGACTGCTGCTGACACGCCATCCCCGAGACACAGGGATGGCTTTAATGCGTTTCGCAGTTCTGCTACATACTTGGCGCTGGGCAATTGTTCTTACCAGACAGCTACCAGGACTTGCTGAAGGCAGGTATCACGCCAGAGCAAGAAGTGCTTACTCGCCATTTCGCCTACTTCGGACCTGTTCCGGAGATTCTATACACACGCATCCCTGACGAAGCTTAGAAGACTGCCTTGCGCAGTGCAGCTCAGGCGGCTGATCTGGAAATTACTGAGAGACCTGGGCTCAGACTGCGGATCTGGGGTCAACAGATGACCGAGCCAACCTTGGACTTGCTTTCTAAAGCGAACAATTTCGACCCGGAAGCTCGCCCGGACATTCGACAGGTGCTTGGGCATCCCTTCTGGGAAGATGCTGCGAGTGATTGAGTCGGCCATACTCGCCTTAAGTTGAATATCCTGGAGCGTATTGACTTGATTGATTATTGTCTACATAGGAGATGAGGCCTACTATATACAAGATAGTCCTGTGCCTGTGCTCTAGGCAGCAGTAGGCAGCAGTAGGCAGTAGTGTAGAAGACTGCTCGTGTATTGTCAATGACTGACTTCAGCTCCTTAAGCGATCACTTCGTGCTCAACATTGCTCAGCTGTCGCTCGTGTGAAGAGTTCACAATCTCTCTCTCTTTTTTTTCCATCGCCATCTTCCAATCTGTTGCCGCATCAGAGCATCCACGCCTGCTGTACGCATCTCACGCGCGCGTTGCCTAGACCCTCGATCGCGACAAGGCGCTTACATGGCCCCATATGGCCACCGATCCCAACGAGTAAGCCACAAGCTACACAAAATGCCATCAACCACTCCCCATTTCCACGACGATACTTGCAGATTGCAGGTATGTCCAACATACGAGGCGTCCCGAACACAGTACACCTCAAAGCGAGGGTAATGGCACATGGCGCCGACGAGACGCTGGCACAGCTGGGAACAGTATTTATGGGAATGGCGTCAAATGGTCAGAACAGCTTTGCAAGAGGACAAACTGCCGTAGCTGCATCAAAAGTGGCCACATTCTTTTGACGGGTAGCCGTGGAAATATCGAGGACGAACGAGGGACGTCATTTGTGACCCGCGGACGACGACTGGCAACAGTAGCATTAAGAGCCTGTCTAAACATTTATTCGTACAGAAGATCGTCGACATTGCTCGGCCCTGCCCGGATTCTCTGGAGGGTTTGGAAGCCCCACCACTGGGATAATTCAAAGTTTCTGTGCTACACATACAGTAGAACCTCGATATAGCGATCACCCCTTAATAACGATATCCTCGCTATAACGATAGCTTCTTCAGCACCCCTTCTTTCCACGCCCATTTTGACGATATCCTTGCTATACCACTATATCGTTATTTCTTCCAGAGATCTTGCTGACTATCGTTATAACGAGGATGCCACTAAAGCGAAATGCCTACCTTGAGAGCGAGAAGAGCGCCCTTCGAAAATACCATATTGAGCACCCACAGCTCACACAGAAAGAGCTAGCAGAATGGTTTCAGGCGCAGTATAACGAGGCTATCAAGCAGGTGTCAGTATCTGAGATTGTTAGCTCAAGATATAGCCATCTCGACAATGGTGTGACAGCGCCAGCGAAGAAGAAGCAGCGAAAGGAACACTACACAGACCTTGAGAGCGCTCTCGCCCAGTGGATTTCATCTGAGCAACACCGGCTCACTTTTACTGGAGATATTATCAAGCAGCGTGCCTTATAGGGCGGGCAAGGGGCGTAAGAAGACGTCACCAATATGGAAGAATGGCGAGGCGGTCATTGATCAGGATGGCAAGCAGCGATATTAGTGCTACGACTGCGAGATTGAGAAGAAGGATCAGGATCTGATGATGGTCAGTAAGGGCAATAGCACAGCTCTTGACCATATGGAAGCAAACCACAAGCGTTTCCGCGAGACTAGTGAATTGAAGCCGCAGGAGCCATCTGTCGCTGTTACAGCGCAAAAGAGCTCCGTGAATAGGTCTGGTATGGTATGGTATGGTATGGTTTGGGGGTTATACCATACCATACCTATTTGGCGGAGGGTCGTTACCATCAAGACCGTTGGGTACCACCTTCTTTAATAGGAAATATATGGCATTTTGAAGGTGTTGTTATCCATCTAAGTGTTAATATGAATCCTCACTGCCTTCGTCCACCATGCTCGCTCTTGCTTGATTGTAGGCCACTTCCACCTCTTAATCACCGTCAAAAGCGTTATCCTTCTTGTTAAACCAGTTGCGGAGGCCGCTGCAGGCCTCTATAATAGTGTCGTTGAGGTTAAAGCGGCGGTAGTGGATCAAATTGCGGCCGGCCAAGAAGGCACGCTCTGGAGCATTACTTATCAAAGGAATCGCAAGCGTGTCGAAGGCAAACTTGGCTAACTCGGGTTAAGTGCGCCGGCGCTCGTACCAGTACTGTAACACGTCAAATGGAGGTTGCTGTGACTTCTCTTGAAGCGTGAGGGTGTCATAAGGGCCGACTTCGCAGGCAGTGTCGAGATATAGCTCGAAAGCGTCGATTTGAAGGGCAGTTTGGCCGGAAGGGTCGATTTTGCGGCGTTTGTAGGCTGAGAGCGAGGTTCGAAGGTTGGCGTCGTCGTGAGTCGATTTCTGAGAAGCAGTAGCGGCTAAGGTGGACGGTTTGTACAGTGAGCGGCGATTGTAGTGTCTCTTTTCGCATGTACTATATCGATTGTGCAACTTATATATTGAATGCCTAACTACAGCATATATATTGTTTCTAGAGAGCATATATATTGATTCTACAAGCAAGCTATCTCGCTAATCCCGTTCTGTGAAGCCGTCTAGCGTGCTTCGGCAGCCTATCACAATGCCGCACGATTTCTGCCGCCTTTCACCCCGTAAAGCCGGAGAGGACCAGAAAGTAAAACAGCTTGAGCTATCCACAACGCAGAGAGATAGACAAGACCCATGTATCGATCGAATGCCTGCTACAACAAGCAATGCAGTACTGTATTGCAACTCGAGGGCATCAAAGTCTACCGACACCAGATACTGGAATGTGCTACCTCGGGAAAGGTTAAGGCCTGAGGATGTTCTATGCAGCCACTTAATGCGGCAGCTGAAGGCGGAGCAATGGCCATCGCTTCAGCCTTTCCATCGCGTCACATGCGACGACATTCATCAACACTCACTCACTATAATCAGCTTGCGACTGTAGCTGGAAATGCAGGGCAACACCCGTGGCCGGGAAGCGTACAGTGTTGGCATTATATGCGCTCTCCCCGTTGAGAAGGCAGCGGTAGAAGCGATCTTAGACGACGAGTATCCGCGAGTGCGCAATGCGACCGGAGACGAGAACGACTACGCCTTCGGCAGAATCGGCGACCACGACGTAGTAGTGGCGTGCTTGCCTGCTGGAATCACGGGCTTGGTATCCGCTGCCACAGTCGCTAAGGATATGATGCGCAGCTTCCCAATCAAGATAGGATTAATGGTGGGCATCTGTGGTGGGGTGTGGAGTGAAGAGACGGACATACGCCTAGGGGACGTTATTGTAAGCCAACCGACAGGACAGCACGGCGGAGTAGTGCAATACGACTTTGGAAAGGTCGAGGCAGGAGGAGTGTGGCGACGAACAGGGAGCCTCGACAAACCGCCTCGAGTTCTGCTAAGCGCAATACAGAGTTTGAAGGCCAGGCATGAGAGGTATGGACCATGTGGCAGGAGCAAGCTGCGATAAATGCGAGAACGCAAGACTTCAGCATCGGCAGGAGTGAGTAGGTGAGGCTCCAAGGATACGCTACGTCAATATGGCCTTAGGAGATGCTGTCATCAAAGACGCAGGCATAAAAGACCAAATTGCGACTGCAGAGGGTGTTGTGTGCTTCGAAATGGAAGCGGCTGGCTTAATGGACAGCTTTCCATGCGTAGTCGTGCGAGGCGTTTGCGACTACGCCGACTCTCACAAGAACAAGCGATGGCAACCGTACGCAGCGGCCACTGCGGCTTGCTACGCTAAAGAACTACGAACTTACGTGTTATAGATGTGCAGGGCGTGCACGGGTTCAAACCGATCGGTAGGTAAACAGCAGAATAAGAACTAAATATGCGACAGTTTGAGCACGTTCAATAAATCCGACACTAGCTAATTTTCACTTTTAAACACGCAGCCGAGCCGGCAATATACTTGCCCTTCCTCCGCAACAAACGTTTCGTTGGCCGCGGGACTGCAATCTTTGCGCGAGGCATGGCGCCATAGTCCCTGCTGGATTAACGGGGCGCATGAAAAGGTGCTCATCTCTACTGGAACTAGATCGTATATATAGATGCTCAGAATGATGCGCGACGTTTGCACTAGTGACGGCTTCATTTGCGATGCTAGAAGTTCCTGTAAACCCCTCACATTGACCTTGGAAATCCAGACATAGCTCTACTGGACGGATCTGGTGGATGTCTATTACCGCTGAATGCCCTTTAGCATGCGCATGAAAGACTCGCAATTCAATTTCCTAGTCGTCTTCCTCCTCACAATTGTTTCGACACGTAAAAAAGTGTTCCTCTGGAATGCGATCCACGATCCAAAGGACCTGCTCGATAGTCCAAGACGTACTGCGAGCAACCTGCCACTCTCTCCGTATAGCCTTTCGACACAGGACTGTTGATTTCTCACAGTCCATACCGCCGGCAATCTTGCCGTAGCCAAAACATACATATCGATATTCCGTATTCGACAGAAGGCTCGCGAAGACCCAATTGATTGTTGCTTCCAGGGTATCACGAGGTGGTAGTTTAGCAAACTCTCCGCACATGCTGTATGGCATCCATTTCACGGTATCTTTCACAAGCTCGCCGTCGCAAGTGATCATAAACGTGTCCGGCTGCATTGGTCTCAAGTGATGTCCTTCTTGTTTCGTGAACCACGCTACGGTCAGAAGCGTGCTCGCGAGCCGCTTTACAGGACCTGGATCTAGGTTGCTCTTGTGGGAATACTTATCTACATAACGCGGCTTCGAGCATTTGGTGTTGTTGAGGATTCGATCGGTCCCTTCATCAGACTTGCGGTATGCCTCATCGTCGTGGTTGACGTAGGCTTCCCCTGTCCATCCTTGAATGCAAGTACTCTTTGTCGGCTGTCCTGAATATGTACCAGATGCTGATCTATGATTTCCGATGAAATCTTCTATCTTTTCGCATCGGAAACCAAAGGTTTTCCTAGCGGCTTGAGAACTGGTAGGTACTTCATAGAGATGCTCTTGAACGACTCTGGACTTCACAATCCCTTGAAAGCCTTTCGACACAAGTTGCATGCGAGTGATATCCGGTCGCGGAAGGAGACATGAGATACGGGCAGCAAGCTCGTGAACGGACCAGATAGGATGAGCGCCGCTCGCTAGCGTTTGCTCTCGCGCTTGCTCTTTGTGGCGCCGTGCCGCGCTACTGCTAGTATGCGCTTGCTCTCGCCATAACTTGAAAGGCATGACTGTCAGTGAAGAGATAAAATTCTATGGAACATTAGAAGCGGGGATGGATTTTATATAGAATAATTGGCTGACGTAATGGCGCATGCCAGCACAGGGGCCGTATTGAACTGCAGGAGCCTAGCTCGCTAACACTGCACGGGGTGGCTGACGTTGGCCACAATGCCTCCGTACCGGAAAAGCTGGGTGTAGGGAAGTCGCCGGCCCCACTCTCGCGCTGATCATTGCATGGGATGCTCGAGACCCGGAGCATCGAACTCCGCCTGGGGAAAAGCCTCGAGTACGGGACATCACTTCGCACGGACAGCGCATCGCGACGTCTCCGGGTGACCAAGTTCCTACTCGGAACAAACCCTAAGCTGTCCAGCCCCTCTGGGTCGTTACAAGATCAGCAGTCGTGGAGTAGCTCATGGGATCCTCTAAGAGTGCACGAAATCAGACAGCCTCGACGAGTGGTAGAGAATAGCCCAGCAGATACACCTTCCACTAGCGACCATGTGGAGCCTTCCCCAAAACTCATCGGTCGCGATGCTCTACATCCCCTCGAACACGCCACACAACTATCGTGGAAGGAGTTAAGATTTTCGAGAACGAACCTCGTTGCTCGGAGATCTTGCGCTCCTTCGAAAGATGGAGAGCAAGAGGAAAGCCCGCAAGCTAAATCAACGGCGAAGAAGAAGAAGAAATGGCGGCCACTGTAGTTGGGTCAGCTGAAGACATGACGAGACAGACCGCTCGGGGCAAGCCCGTCCGGCTGAGAATCCGCACCGGACAGAGGTCCAAACGGGACGAATACGTGGGAATCAAGAACTGACGTGCTCGTCTTATACAGCGCGTCTGATCCCCAACCAGCTAGTGTCTATTGATGAAGTGATAGTCGCTAGTGTTCATCATTATTACTGTAATACTGTAGACGACGTCGGCAGTGCAGTAACACTCGACAATCGATCTTGCAAATGACGTCAATTGATCATTCAGAATCATCCAAAACTCTTGGCAAGTTTCAAACGCTTCTCCTGCAATTCCCTGGATCTTCACCAGGGTTTCAAGACCTCCCCTTCCCAAAATTGACCACATTTCGAACACTCTTCCTACTGCTGTCTGCTGGCATGCCGCGCTCAAATATAATCGGCGTTCTACCAGAAATCTTTCCAGGCTCCCGCTATTGGGAGCACGTATTGCACATCATCGAGACAGTTCAGCAGGATGAGCGTCTGTATAGGACTAATGTCGACGATGTCGATAGCTCTAAAACACCTCCAGTGACTGTTTTCGCAATCACCCCGACAGTGTCCAGTTTTGGATTCGCAGATGTGTATCGCTCCGAGGTGAATCGAAGCCTAACTAGTACGGCACAGCACTACAGTCTGCCATCACATTGCCCTGCGGCTCTTAACCGGTCAAAACCCCATCTTCAGTTGCAAGACAAGTCCTACGATATCTTGTCGGGTTCTCGGTATGACCTTTGTCACGGGCAGAATGCCGACCGCGAGAGTGGCATGCGGACAAATGAACCGGCGTCGTGTCATAGCAATCAACCGCTAGAAACTGAGATTGCAGTGCTACAGTACAGTATTAGGGAACACATTCAGCGCCAAAAATTCATCGCACTTTTCAATTTCATTACTAAGTCCTCGCTGCCTCGGCCTCAAATGTAGTCTTCACATAGCCTCACTTGCCGCTGCAATGGTACGAAAAGACACACGTCTCAGCAAAGTAACTGGAGGAAGACCGCAGCATCTTGAATCATAGCACGTTCAACCCTTCAAGGCCCTTCGGCCTCGTCCTCATCCCTCAGAAATGTACCCCAAGCCCTCTTTAGGGTAGGAGGCCGTTTTGTACGGAGGTGGCGGAGGATGGTCCAGAGGCCCTCGATGGAGCGGTCGTCTTGCTCTGCAGCTCCGTCATTATCGCAGCCGGCACTGCAGAGTGTCAGGATGACGATAAAGAGAGACTCTTGGAGAAGGCCGCCCTTTGGTTGGGATGATTAGACCGTAAAACATCTAGAACAATTCTCTCCTCCGCAGCAGCTAGCTGAAGTTGAACCCCACTAACGATTGCGTCAAGCTCTGCGCCAGGTGAGACTGGCGTTCACATGCCAGGCCATGCCGATCTCAGCCGCGTACCAGGAATGCATAAAAGCAACTATCTACATCTGGGCTAGAGCATTCCCATTCTATTCGGCATGTCTCGAGAGCAGAATTCGAGTCGGTACTCAAAACGCTAATGCGGGAATGGACAAAGACGCTGGCCAAGAACTAGGAAGCGACAGTGAGAACTTGAAAGATGAGAATAAGAGTGCTTCAGCCGATGAAGCGATTTTTGAAAGCAGCAACAGAAGGAAGAGAAGAGGCGAAGTTTTGAAACCACTTTTTACAAAGAAAGCTGAACTCTTGATGAATCGTGTTGGAGACCTCGACCGCTGGGTGTCTTCGATAGTGTTCTGAATAGCTATGTATAATGCGACATGATCAAAAACATGTCGCTTCTTCCCAACATATCAACAAATGAACGCTTTTGCCGCCTTATACGCTTTCGTGCTGCTCGCTTGTACCTTCCTCACCGAACGGCTGGACAGACAAGGAGCTTGGATTTGCATTGCTCACGCAAGTATTCGATCGATAGCAAGCCAAG
>JAOTRH010448925.1:0-30986 GCA_034768845.1 Heliamphora exappendiculata | reverse complement strand
ATATAAAATATTATCCATTTAAAACCATTTATTCTTAGAAAATGAATTATGAAAATCATCAAAATCAAATTAAAAAGATATTGGACTAACAATCTCCCATTTTTTGATGATTATAACCATATTACCATTTTCTAAAAAAAAATTTAAAATATTTTTCAATCAGGATTCTTCCCTTATCAATATGTCTTTAACATTAAAAGCAATTATATCAGCTAGGCATACATATACAATTTTTCGACATAATTTGCACAAGAGATCACGAAGCATTCAAAATTTGTTGTAGTTTGTGCAAAAAAGTGAATGTGTATGAAAATTCATCCAATCATATTCAATTTCATTCAACACACAATCATAGGCAAATGAATTTAGATGTAATGAACCGATATATATGGACATCTGAACAATTCATTCATCATTCATTCAAGACAAGAAAATTGTTCAGGCATTTACAACATTTAGCCAAAAAAAAAACTTACCCATTAATCTCTTGAGTCTGCAATCTTCTACCCCAAACTAGACAACTAGCAATCCTTCGCATGTACATGATCCCACTCGTCGATACAATCCATTCGCGCCTTCCCTTCAAATGGTTAACCATTCTTCACACTTCAAAAACTCTAAATAGTTCAAAGCTCAAAACACGAATCCAAATTCACATGTGCCTGTTAGAAATACATCACATGAATACTCTAGCCACAAGGTTCTAACAAATTTCTCACTCTGTCGAGAGTTAGAGGCATAACTGTACCCACATAATCCAGAATAAGCTGCATACAACGGTTAACGATATACAGTGGATCATTATAGATGGAACTCTATGTCTCAACATTAATTTCCTTGTCCACAAGATAAACACTCCTGGTTTACCAACTCAATCTTAGAGAGAACGCAACTCTACGCACTTATATTGACCCAATCGAGCAAACAAACTCCATTCAGAAAGCCTTTGAGGAACTTAGTCTTTTGATCACCCGATTCGACAGTATCCATATCTTAGGTACATACTCAAGGATCACAACACGAACACCAATTTACTAAGACTTTCATTTTCCTAAAATAACTAGAAATTATGACCCAACCTCAACGTACTCCCAATACCCACCAACACGTAGTTTTCACAAATTCCTGTAAATCTCATCTTGAGGTCGCCTAACCTATAGCCACACAACTATCGTTAACCTGATCATGATACCCATGTCACCTATTGCAATTAAGCTCTTAACTCTCAGACCTCATTCACACACACAAGAATATTTCCAATCCTCATATCTTGCACCATACCTCCTATAGAACTACAAATTCATCATCCTTCATACTCTGAGACACAATACTAATATTTCCATCACACTGAAACCTCACTTCATAAGGTTACACTTTACTAACCTAACTTTCACTAGACAAATCACAGCCACATCGCGACCTTTAACCCACTGTCCCAGCAACTTACAGGGAAGGCTTACAGCACCCAAACAAAGGAAATTTACTCCTAAGTTCCTTTATTCAAAGTTACTAATTACTTCCACTATCATGCAAACGCTTCCAGCACTTCCACTTCCCAAGAATACATCTATTATCGACATCTTAATGCACAATTTCTCGCCTATTGCCTTAGGCCACCCAAACCACACGGTATACTATTGAAACTTATCATTACACACGTCATTCTCATGTGGCAGCAAATAGCATACCCAGCTCTGAATCTATGGTCGAACATAAATAATCTCTAGACATATCATGCTCAAAATACTTCATCTTAGAACTAGGCCAACTACACCATCGAACCCTTCTACGTTCTTTTTAAACCTCATATCTCCGACACGTTTCTAAACACGGTCTCCTAATTATGAGGGTAACAACTAAACTATGGTCCGACATTCTTATAGGAATCACACAGAACTAATATTCGAGAATCTCATCACGCAAATAACTCAATCACAAAACTTCCTTAGGGATCTCACTCAATGAGAACTAAAGCTACCGATACGTCGTACAAATCAAACCACATCTCCAGAAAATGCCGCCCAAATGCTTGGCTCACGGGGTAAAGCAAACGAAACCTTCAAGAAACTGTAAGCGAACGAACCCACATTCTTACGATCCTAACGTTTTACCTCTACCAACAATGAACAATCACATTGGTTAACCAATTATGAGACGTCTTTCTTCTTAGGAAAACCACGAACAAATGCTAGGTTCTTACTCAGCATCACTACCTCTTAGGGCAATCATTATACACTCGGCTCAAGAGAAGACTAACCGTAAGCCTTTGTAAAGACATCTACCATCATCGTACAAATGTTATCAACCATAATTCATAATGTGTATATCATTCGTCGCACTAGGTCTTAACACATAGATCTCTACTTAAACACACTAACTATCGTTCACCCTTTCGCATCCCAACGATACATCACACACGTCCACCAAACCCTCACCGATTAATCACTAAAGACAACATCACATATACTCGCATCACTATATGACATCTCTTCATAGGGTCGCGTCATGTCACTCAATTCTCAACCGGGAGGTAACAACCAAACGGGTAGGTAAAACCACACCACAGTCTCAAACTCACGACTTTGGTACACTCACCAAAAACACAAACATTCAGCCAAAAACACCCATCTCTTATGTCACCACATAAGTACCATCGGCACATCACTATCTGGACATGATAGTAACCATACGCAACACAAACAAAATGAACCTCGCCTTCCAACTATAGACCAAACGGCACCATCTTGTCCTTCGCGCCTAAGGGTAAGATAACACCACATATATTCGCATCACTTTAGCACATCTACTTACGTGTCACGTCATACTAACAAGAAAACAAATAGGCAAAACTATGCTACAGTCTTAAACTCGAAACTCTGGTACATCCATCGAAAATTGTAAAATGTTTAACTAGAAACACTTATCTATTTTATCACCATACGCAGAACACCGACACCCAGCTGCCCAATCATGAAAGAAACTACACATCACACGAACAAACGATCCTCGCTCACCAACTTTAAACCCAAGACACCACCCTGTTGCCTGCCCCATAAGGTTAACACAATACCACCACACCCAAACTTTAAGCCGGATATAGGCCACTGCCATCATCCTCTTAAGGGATCTCTTCCTATCAATATGTCATCTTAAAACGACCAAGCCGACCACACCAACAACATCTATCATCTTTCTCATAAGTCTCATACACTCACATAATCTCCTATTATTGAAAATGACGACCCAAGTCACAAAACTCTTTTCCACGAAACTTCCCAAACGACCTCGAATCTTCGTTCACCGCATTACAACTACCATCGATATACATCTCCAACTTTTATCAAGAAACACAATGCAGCACCATGCCACAAAGAAAACGTAAGAGTCATCAATCTGACCTTCAACATCACAAGATACTACTGTGATTACCAACAACACTCCTCAAGGTAAGGGACACTTCCAACCACGTGCCTAAGCATAGACTTTCTAACACACTTTAGGCTAGAAATTATTACGCTTCCATCCACTATTTTTCCATCCACTATGCTCCTGTCCATACCCAATCTCGGGGTACACGGATCATGACACAGCACAACTCATGACATTGTACGGCTCATGACGTACATAATCCTCAATGATCCTAAAACCACACCTCATATCCATCCATAACCAACAACCTCAAAGGGGTTTCAAACAATCTACCATACTCGTTAGTCAAACTACTGGTAGCTTAACACATAACAAACAACTAACTACGGTCACTTTCGACTCACATAAACACACCATACTCCGAATAATTATTGCTCATCTCTCGAGCTTACACCCACCACAATCATTAATCATTGGGTTGTAATTCCACCACTCATACTACCGTCCAAATCACAACTCGTCCTAGCCCTACGGGCATAATCCCTTCCACAAGGATATCACGACACCCAACTAGGTCAAGTTCAATCTAACCTCCTAAAGTCAAGCTACACACTACTTGGTACCTAGTCACATCACATTAACACATTTTCATATACCGAGGAAAAGCCCCAGAGCAACGCGACAATCCAGGCAACTAATTCAGATTTCTCATAAAAAGAACGTCGGCCAAACACTTTTCTATTTTGAACCTCAAAGTAGTTGATCGGACACCATATGCCATGCCACATCATCTTTAGAGTAAACCCTCTATGCTCATATAAATACATAACACACACAACACAATTCAATCGCAAACCCATACAAACACACAACTCATGTCGTTTAGTGGTGCCTAACCTCGTCAAACAGGTTACATACTATGGTCAGGGTTACTCCCCACGGCTCCTAGGTATTCGAACCTAGAGCTTTGATACCATTTTGTCACGCCCCGAACCTCCAAGGACCTGTGAACAAATCCCAAACCTAGTCGTATAAGAAATTACCCATTTAGATATTTGTTTCATTAGTGAGTTGAACTCAAAATGTATTTAAAAGAAATAAAGGTTTTCAACAAATAACTATTTCCTCATGCGTATAAAATTACAATCACATGCTTTGGGTTTCCAAGTGTTCATTACAACAATAATATTATTACAGTAGTCCATTTCTGCTTATGTACAAACATGATATGGAACACGAAAGGGACACTAAAACTTTCTTCAAGTATTTTCTCAAAATGCATTCCTTGCCCTGGTATCGCCCCTAGTCCTTAGCCCTAAAATGTTTTGGTAAACATATGTGAGCCGAAACTCATAGGATGTAGATTAACTCAGATGTAATGCATAACTTGTGAGGTGTAATAGGTGCAACTGAAGTAAAATACAAATTTACACTAATTCATTATTTCTTTACACGCACACACCCACACACGCCAATTTATTTCCATTTGTCCTTTCATATTATCCATATCGTCATTCCATTATTCGATTTTTCACAAAGAATCGCATCTCACTTTCATTGTTCGATTTTTCACAAAAAAACGTATCACAATTAATTTATCACAGTTAATGAACCGATATCAAGTGCAACTTATAGAAATTCCTCCCTATTATCCCAATAGGCTACGCGAAATCATTAGGTAATAGATAGCTCTATAACTCACCACGATACAACACCACATTTCGGAGGCTACCCGTGGGCTTGTGGTTCCCATCTTACGCAAGTTTTCGGTCTTTCACCGCGGATCCGCCAGCCCAACTTAATCTATATTAATCCATACGGTTCATTATTTATTTATTTTTCACAAAAATCTGAGAGTCCAACCCACAACTGGTTCCTCTCTCCAAATATTTTCTCATAATACATCTTTTCAATTTTTACATTTCAACTTCCCATTTTATTTCCAATCAAGTCTTATTTTAACATTCCATTATTTCTTTCAATTCAGATGATATCATAAATTTAAACACATAATTTCTCATAATCACATTCTATTTATCAATTTTAAGAAATGTTAATGCGTAATTAACTCACACACGATTATGTCATTTGAAACAAACGGAATGCACCCATCATATGCATATGCATGTATATGCAAGTTAAAATTCATGTTTCCTTTCTAAATCTTCAAACTCTTAATGATAACCATATCACGACATAACGCATAATTACCCGTAAGCATACTCGTTCTTAAAACCTTAGTAATATGTTAAAACTCACCTTTATCGCAAACACAACCAAATGGAACGATACTTACATCCCAACCCAAGTGTAGTAGAGTAGGTATATTCATAGTCCAAGGGATAGAAAATTTTATGAAAAGGTTCAACATTGATGAAAATATACATTTTCAAAGCATTTGGCCAAAATCGGATGAAAAATAGTTAAGAAAAATTGACATACCCTCACTATTTTAATCATAACTTTTTCTACAAAAATAATTTTCTTGTGAGAGTAGTCTTGTTTGAAAGAGGACTTCCGGGACTTCAACCTTAGTACAAAAATAACCTTATTTGGAGTCCGGATGAGGGAGATATGATAAATAGAAGTTGGCCCTGCGCAGTCAGTCTGCTTGAGTGGACGTAAGGTGCTCGGGCGCCCAACTCTCTGCCAGTTGAGCGCTCGAGCGGATAGGGCTCCGCTCGAGCACACTGTCGCCCGAGAAAAGCTCAGATTTGCCCCTGTTTTGAGTTTTTAAATTCAAAACCCTTAGTCCTTCATCTAATAGGTCTCAAATCTCAATTTCCACCATAAAAACATTAGATTCAAACTTCATAATCCCTTTTTATGCAAGGATTCCCCAAAATCATAGTTAAACCTTTCTTAAAAACCCCCATTCCCATGAAACCCAATGCAATACACCCACAAATTTATCAATCTATCAATCAAACATGAAATCAACTCAATTTTTATGCATATAAATATAATATCAACCTAAATCTTAACACACATATGAGAAAATATAAATCCTATCATAGATTTGCTCAAAAGCTTGAGATTCCTACAAGTTCTTCCTTCTAGGGTTTAGATGTCAATAGATCTTGCTTTCTTGATGCTCCATCTCCCATCTCCTTGCTGCAAAATTTGATTTCCACTCTTGCTTACTACAAATCTGGCTTCAAAGTTTCAATTTTCATAGTGAAGGGTTAGGGTTTTCCATGGGTTTTTGGGTTTCTCTCTCAAGAGAAAGAGGAGAGAGGAAGAAGAGGAGAGGAGGAGAAGAGATGAGGGAAAACGTGTGAGAGGGTCCTCACTTGGCTGCTATTTATAAAACCCCCAAAACATTCTCCAATTTTTTGGATTATTCTAAACACATCCCGATAGTCCGCTCGAGCGAACTCCCACCGCTCAAGCGGTGATCCCTGAACTGAAATTCTGTAAATTTTCTTAAAATTCAACTTAAACCTCAAACTTTGCTCATATTTAAATATTTCAAATTATCCATTAACAAAACCATAATAACTCCATCCATCACCATGTATCTCAATTTTACTTTCACATAGCACTAATTTAACCTTCAACGATAAATTTTTTTATAGCCCTCATGTCCAAATTTATTTTGGTCTCTTCTTTTATCGAAAATATGAAAAATAAAATAGACATGTACCGGGTCTCTACAATTTTTTTTCCTAGAACACATTTTTACAAAATAACGTCGTTTTTTAACCCTTTCTGTTCAACGAATTTTTGCCCCTGTTTAGATGCATCTTTGAGCTTAGCTTGCTTCATGAAAAATGTTCCTAACATGTGTATCTATCACTCCGTAAAATTTGTAGCAAACAAATGACGTTTAGTAGTTCAAAAGTATTTTATGATGAGACCAATAGATTTTAAAATTTTGGTTAATAAAGATGAGCAATGCTTAGAAAGTGTTTTGATTGCCATGAGTGAGTCCAAGTCTTGATAAGTGTTTGTTTGACTCCAAGGGCTAATAAAAGATCAGTTTTTCTTTAAATACTTAACCGAATATGGTTTGAGCTATCAACCATAGAACCGATCTGAAAATCCGAACCATTCCTTTAATGCTTGATAATAGGAGATAGTGCTCAACGTTTACGTAATGTTTTGATTACTTGTTAGGCACCGAGATTTTATCGTTGAAGATCTGAATCTTGGACCTTTTAGAGGAGGTGTTTACGTACCGTTTAACAAAGTGAGAGTGCTTAGATATTATCCTAAAAAAATGAACTTATGATATATCTTTTTAAAATGCTTCCATGTTTATGTTGTGAAATCATGAGTTTTGAATGATAGCATGTGGTTATTTATTTTTAAATGCTATGCTATTTTGGTTATACTATCTATACTTTTTGAGGAAGCATGTGTGTGTGAAAAATGAATGATAATTTATTTATTTGTCCAAACTGGCAAGTTATGCAGGTATCCGACCTATTATATCCCATTGAGGGTGATTACCCAACTATGGGTTTATGTATTTCCTAAAGGGGATGTTTGCCTAGTAAAGGGGGTTATTAGCCATCTAAGGCATTACAAGTTTTGCACATACCACTTATGCTAGATAAAGAGTGGCTGTCACTCCCCAAAATCTAGGGTCACACGAAAAATCCATCAACACCATTTAATATAACAGGTAAGTTTTATACAGAAAACCATCCATCAAATAGTACAACATTTGGAATAAAAACTAGTACCTAAGGTGTATCTCTCATTATAGTTCCACAAATGCATAATGCAAATCGCCTCAAAGCGTACAACACTTGCCTTTAGAGACACGCGACATAAACATTCATACATGATTTTATCAAAAAGGGAAAACTAAGAAATAGTCTTCCGCCACCACAAGTAGCACTAGATCATCTGCCCACGATCATCAGCATCATTACATTAAAAAGGTTTTAACAAAATTCTATTACGTGAGCCGAAGCCCAATAGGAACAGATCATGATGCAATAATACATGATATGTAATCTCATAACATAAATTTGACTGAACCACCCGAGTTTAAAAAAAGTTTTACGTCAGAAAACCCCAAAGTTTTCCCTATCAAATTCCCATATTTCAACAATACACAAATTGTTTATCAGCTACGAAAAAAATGGTAATAAAATGTTATTTTTCTTCTCGGAACACACAACCGAGTTATATTATAAATAAATCTTATGTACCGACTCTATCATTCACACAGACAAAGGCAACAATTATAGACTCCTGTCAATTACCCCATGTCCTGAACCATTTAAGCCTGCAGGATAATGACAAATTCTATACGGAGTCACAACAACAACCACTGAGTTTACGGGTACAACACCCGAGGGTATTAAGCACCCATCGCCTCATTTACGGGGATTAGCTCGAAGGTACGCAGGCACCTACGCTACGCATATTTCTAGACTTCCACCAAGGAGCAATGCAAGCCTAAATCCACACACACACTGCCACGGTACATCTATAGGATTATTTAACAAAAACATCATGTAGCTCAACTACAAAATCATTTAAAACAGTTAGACATCAACATATATAAAAGAGATCCAGTGGCCTTATCGCCACGTCATCCATCAACATGGAGACCATCAATTTCATTAAACATTTTCAAAATGGTTTTCCCCATTTTTGATCAAAACGTCACAAAATCTGTGACTCAACCCCAAAGGCTAGCTCCAAACCTCCAAAATTTCAAATTGTCGAAGAGTTTTCAAAACCACCATTTTTCAAATCACCTTTTGAAAAACTGATAACCACAAGTTCATAACATAAACTAAACCATATAAAAAGCTCAAAACATGCTTTTATCCACACGACGAGGTTTAAACATGAAATATGATGTTTAAGGGGTTTTCAACCGGTGAAAAGGTGTGAAATTGCATAAAACACCCTTAAACCACAACGTAGTCTAGAATCCTACCACAAAGAGTCAGAAACTCGATGTCTCGATCCACGTGCAAAAACAAATTTTGTTAAAACGAGATTCTACTTTGATGAAAACAGAGCGCACAACGTGAATAGTAGGGATCCACAGATAGATCGCCAAAAACTAAGCCTCGGGCTCTAAAAATTCTAGAGAGAAGGTAGAGGAAACGAAACTTAGCCTTGAAATTTTTTTTTTCAAAATATCTAACTCAAGTTAGATATTTATAGCCTCAGCCTCGCCTAGGGTGTCAGTCGACTGAACCCACCATTTCAGTCCATTGGAAAGCTTCTGAAAAAGCCAAAAAGTCACCACCGACATAGGTTAGTCGACTGGACCTCCCAGGTTAATTGACTAAAAAGCTACTGGACAGCATTAGTCGACTGGAAACACCTCATCAGTCGACTGAAAAGCTTCTTCCAAGCTTCAAAACATGCCAGTAGCCTGGTCAGCCGACTGATTCACTCACATCAGTCGACTAGACCCCTGTGCCAACAGAAAAACACTTAAACGAAACTCGAGAAACATAAAACACATATGTACATGCAATTCTATGACATTTAAAGCTTAAATCATTCATCGATTGCGTACATGTAGTGAAACGAAACATGCTGGGCATAAATATATTGTCTCGCCCCAAAATTCACAATACACCAGTTTTATAAAAATAGATTTTCATACATTTAAATCCACCTGTTGAAATTAGAAGAATACCCAACATGTATCTCTCATACACAGTAAATATCAAATTCAACATGGATAAATATATCGCCTAAAGGCGTACAAAACAAACCTTCAAGCAGGCATATAATAGGAAAACTAAAAAAGTCTTCTGCCATCACAAGTATCGCTAGATCATCTCCTCATGATCATCAACATCCAAACCTAAAAATAGTTTTACAACAAAATACCACATCGTGAGCCGAAGCCCAATGGAAACAGATTATAAAGCTGTAAGCAGGATATGCAATCATATAATGGGAGCGAACTCAACCACAAGCTAAAAAGGATTTATGTCATAAAACCTCAAGTTTCCCACAAACCTCCAAAACAGTTTTTCCTCCACAACCAAGCATTTATACAATGAAAATCAACGTTTTATAGTTAAAGGAAAACAGTAACCAAAATGTCATTTTTTCACTAAATCACACACCGAAAAAAGATAAAATGAATCCTATGTACCGACTCCATCACAAGGGGACAGAGAAAACAACTATAGACTCATGTCCCTTACCCAATCCCTATACATCATAGGATTGGTTAGGTAATGGCGGGTTCTATACGGAGCACCATAACGTCAAAGCTAACTTTTTGAACTAACACCGAAGGATAAAAGCACCTACCACCTTCTTTACGGGAAATACCCCGAAGGACAAAGGTACCTACACTGCGCACGTTTTTTGACTTCAACCGAGAGAAACTCGTGCCAAATACTCGCTATCCCGGTACATCTAGAGAATCATTTCAAATCGAACCGTAGCTTAACTACAAAAATATTTCCATAAAATACATTATACTTGTATTTAGATCCATCCATCAACATGGAGATCAAACAAAAATATTTCAAAATATTTTATTTTGTTTTTAACAAAATATTTCAAAAATGAGACTCAACCCGAAGGGTTAGCTCAAAATCTTCAAAACACAAAAGTGTCGAGAATTTTATCAATAATCACTATGTTCCACAAACCACCGTTTTCAAAACCCCATTTTTGAAAGCCACACATCCACAAGTCATATACTATAATAAACCAAGAAAAGCGAAAAATCTGCTATTTACCTGGAAAACAAGATTTAAAATAAATATGATATTTCATGCATTTTTTACCCAATGAAAACACATAATTACATAAAACACCCTTATATAGCAGTAGGGTTTAGAATCCTACCTCGACGAGTCAAAACTCGAAGCCGTGAAAATCAAACCTTGTCGGAACGAGAATCAGACTGGATGGGTGCAAAGCCCTCGTCCCTTAAAGTAAGGATCCGTAACCAATCTAACAAAAAACCAAGCCCTAGGCCCTCAAAAGCTAGAGAGAAGGCAGAGAAACAGAAAACTTAGCTTTTCAAAATCCCATTTTTGGAAACCATACATCCATAGGTCATATACTGTAATAAACCAAGAAAAGCGAAAAATATGCTATTTACCTATAAAACAAGATTTAAACACAAATATGATATTTCATGCATTTTTTACCCAATAAAAACACATATAATTACATAAAACACCCTTATACAACAGTAGGGTCTAGAATTCTACCTCGGCGAGTCAAAACTCGAAGTCTAAAAAATCGAACCTTGTCGGAACGAGAATCAGACTGGATGGGTGCAAAGCCCACATCTCTAAAAGTAAGGATCCGTAACCAATCTAACAAAAAATCAAGCCCCGGGCCCTCAAAAGCTATAGAGAAGGTAGAGAAACGGAAAACTTATCTTGGAAGATATGTTTTCTAAAATATCTCAGCCACTGGGATATTTATAGACCCAACAATTTTTCTCTGTCCAGTCGATCGAACCGCCCAGTTCGGTCGACCGAACTAAAAATTTTAGGTTCAGTCGACTGGGCCAAGCCCTCCAGTCGACGAAACCCCTGGGCAGAAGCGTAATGGTTTTGTTCTTCGATTTCCAGCCCAAAAACCAACCCAACAAGCCTAAACAAAGCCCAAATAAGCGTAAAACACATTTATACATACTGTTCTACAACTTTAAAACATAAACCATGCATCGAGGCTATTCATATATTGAAATAAACACGTCACATATATAAATAACTTTAAAAAAACAAGGTTCGGGGTCTCACAACTCTCCCCCCTTAAGGAATTTTACCCTCGAAATTCTTTACAAGGTCACGAGGTAAACAGATCTGGGTATCTAGCACGCATCTCAGACTCAAGCTCCCAAGTTGCTTCCTCAACCCAGTGATGAAGCCATTAAACTTTGACATAAGCAATCGTTCTCCCCCGAAAAACTTGCTCCTTCGTATCTAGGATCTTCACTGGACGCTCCTCATACGTGATATCCTCATCAACCCGCAGCTCAGCCCAATCTAACACATGCGAAGGATCAGGCTCGTACCTTTGAAGCATCAAAACGTGAAAGACGTTGTGCACTGATGCTAACTGAGGTGACAAGGCCAGATGGTATGCTACCACCCCAATCCTCTCCAGGATCTCAAAGGGTCCAATAAAACGTGGTGATAGCTTCCCGCGACGGCCAAATCTCATCAACCCTCTGCGTGGCGAGACCTTCAAAAACATGTGATCCCCCACTGCAAACTCTAACGATCTCCTCCTCTGATCTGCATAACTCTTCTGGCGGCTTTGAGCTGTCACCGATGCTAATGAATCACGACAATCTTCTCTGTCGTCTTCCGTACTAAGTTGGGTCCCAAAATAGTGGTCTCATCCACCTTTGTCCAACACACCGGCTATCTACACGACCTACCATACAGAGCCTCATACGGTGCCATCCCAATACTGGACTAATAGCTGTTGTTGTATGCAAACTCTACCAATGATAGATGATCCTCTCAAGTGTTAGGGTTAGTATACTGAAAACTATATTTTTAGTATTTAATTTAATTTTAATAAAATTAGTTTTTCATTTTATGAGAATATTTATGAGTAATAAATGTATATCATTTCTTTGATATGAATGGATGTCAGATATTATGTATAGTATTTAATCTGGTGTGTAGAGTACGGCTTGCACACAGAAGATCAGATTTTAGATTCTTGCAGAATATATATTTTATGTTCACAGTTTAGATGAAAATAGATATACCATCGGTACGACTGTGGCATAGAGTTTTAGTAAACCTGTCTTGATTACGGGAAACAGATAATAGCGTTGTCTATTGTTCTGACTCTTTGTGGCAGTACACTTTGTGTTATTGAACAGGACATTAGGAGTAATTAATTTAGTACTGACTACTGCCTATATAAATTAATTTACACCCCAATGTTATTACGAATAGTACTTATCCTCTTAATCCTAAATAATTATTGATTTGCATATATTTAATATTCGTTATTTTGATTCATTAGAGGGTACAAGGTCTATATTTCCGGTGAGTTGGATAGCAGTATTATTTATATAAAAAATATTAATTATTAACAGAATTCACGCCCCAAAAGATTGGAATTGACGATACCCTCTTAAGAATGCTTATAAGTTTTGACATGGCCAAACCCTACAGGTGGATTTAATTATCCGGCGGTCAAATAAGTTAAGAGGAAGGGCTTAAGGAATATCAAGATGCCGATTAAATTAAACTGTCAATAATTAAATTTAATTGGCGGGTATCGAGAATCTTAACGTGTGGAGAAATGGTAAGTATTTAATAACATGAGCTCAATGTAAGAAGGTCTTTAGATTATGGGTCAGAGTGCAGTTATAGTTCTTTAGTAGTGTGAACTGTAATTCTGTGTTTTATGTAAATTGCAGAAACCACAGCTAGTTTTCCATAATTGCAGATACCGCTATGCATCTTTCTTTATTTACAGAAACTACTGGTAGGTGTTCATATTCCATTAGAAGTCTAACTCATAATTACTCCACAGGTCCCTGCTGTAACCCTATATATACACGGGGAGACTGAACCTATTTTAGATTGATAGTTTATATATTATTATCATTGAGATATTATTTTTATCTTTAAAAGACTTAAATATATCGGGGTTCTGTCGAAACGAGTTCTCGAAGGATCGTAGCCCACACTACGTTCGAGGATCGTGTAAGAAAATACAGTAGAAGATTTGACAAGAGCTTCAACTCGGTATCAAGTCATAGCGAAAGATTAGATCGACAAGAAGTATTCATCTAAATTAACTTTGGTTTCACGGGTTTATTTTTGATCGTTTAACGTCAAAACTTTTATCTAGAGCCCGTTTCGCCGTTTACCCGTCCACTTAATTTTTTACCAAAAATTATTTTACAAAAACAATGATCTTGGCAGTATTGCCTCCAATAAATTGGTATTAGAGCCGTTTTATTTTTTGTTTACGATTTATTGGGGTCGGGTAGATTTAGAACTGTGCTAACTTTATTTTGCAGGCGTTCTAAATTCTAATTTTATGATCATTCTTTATTTTCATGTTTAATTGAATGCGTGAATGATAATTATTTAATTAATTTATTAATCACGGGAGTTGATCGTGATAGATTAAGGTTTTTTAGGTCGAATTTAAGGTAGGAGGTTTGGGTTTCATGTGGATTTAGGTCTCTCTCTCTAGAATGGAAGAAGAGAAGGGGAAAAGAGAAAATGAGAAGGGCTCACATGGCCAAGGAGAGGTGTGGACATATATATATATATACTAAAACCCCAAAATATCTCCATCATTCGAGAATACTCCAAACATATCCCGACTGTCCGCTCGAGCAAATCCCCACTGCTCGAGCGGTAAGCCTGGGAGACAAACTGGACAGAAGCTGCCAACACCATGCCCAAGCATAAACCAAACACCTCACAACGATATTCTCATACACTACATAACCCATGGCCCTCATCATCCATCATTACGTAATTAAAATTTTAATTCTCCCTCCAAAATAGCACTTTTCTCAAATCCACCGAAAGTCTCAAAACAAGTTTTCGATTAAATAGTAAAAATAAAAAGGGACCGGGTCGCTACAATCTCCCCCACTTAGGAAATTTCGTGCTCGAAATTCGTCTTAGGTCACACCAAACTTTTCTTTAATCTTAATATCCGTCAACACACTTTGCTAATCACTCGGTCCACAGCGCATCCTTCTTAATCCCGTGAACTTGGTCGTTCTTCCAAGACGATATAACTCAAGGGTGCTTTCTTCTGAACACCAGTGTTTCACAAATATGAGAATTATCTAAATGCATCGAATTGTATTTATATCGGGCATGACCTATTGAAAACGGTTCATTGTTTAATATAACATCAATTCTTACTTGGAATTAACACTAGAACTAGAGTCAACCACCCCTTCATTGATCACCATCTCACAGCGCATACACGTTCCCAAAGGCTAAACCTTCTCAACCATAGCATTATGCATCACAGGTCTCATCACTGCTAGGATTCTCTCGTCTTTGTCGCATTATAGTCTAACTCACTGCTGTACTCCAATGCATACCGAGGATTACTTCTCCAACCCAAACACATGTTGCTAAACTCGAACATTATTCACAAGGGTTACCTGTGTTATCTCAAAAATCACCCATGCCCTTACGGCTAACCAACTACCACAAACTTAAAACTATACCACTACTTGTAAGGCATTACTTGAGTCCTTCAGCCATCGATACTAACACAGCTACATGAACTCCATGAGCCACTCGGATTATACACACCTCATAAGTTAAATGTTTCATCAGCAATCACTTACTTATACAGACTAAAACCATATACATTCGCATTTTTCCTTCAAACGGTCGACCCACTCTTCACATTTTAAGAACTCAGTATAATCCAAAGCTTCCAAACTTATCACAATTCCAGACTCATAAGAGCCTATCAAACCCACCACGTGAATATTTCAACGGCAAGATTCCAACTAAATTTCCATTCTACTAAGAACTAGAGATTCAACCATACTCACACAACCCAGAACAAGCTACACGCCACAGCTAACGGTTCTCGGTTAAGCAATACAAAAAGATTCTATGCCTTGACACGAACTTCCTCATCAACAGGAAAAAACATTCCTAGTCTACCAATCCAATCTCCAAGGGAATGCCACTCTACACACTTATATTCACATTGTTGAGTAAACAGATTCCAACCAAAAAACTCACAGGGAACTCAGCCCTGTAATCACCCGATTCCGACAGTATCCATTCTCTAAGGTACATATTCACGGATCACAACACGAACATAAATCATTTGAGACTCCCATCGATATTTAGCTTCCAAAGAACCCTGTAAATATCACCTTAAGGTTGCATCACCCATGGCTACACAGTTACTATCGACCCCGATCATGATATATAAATCATCCGTTACACTAAACTCTCAACTCTTAGACTTCATTCGCATTATACTCATATCGTCTTTAGACCCACGGAACTTCCATAAGGACTTCACCTGACTTGCACTAAAGCTACCAGCATTTCATACAAACCAAATTACATATCCAAAAACATTACCCATGCACTCGGGTTCAAACAAGCTCTTCAAGGAACCATGAGCAAATGAATCCGCACTCTATGATCCCAACATTTTACTTCCACAAGGAACGAACAATCACACTGGTCGACCAACCCTAATACATCTCTCTCATTAGGAAAACCATGAGTCGGCTCTTAGGCTCTCGCTCCACGTCACTACCCCGTAAAGCCACCATTACACACTTGGTTTAAAAGAAGGTTGACCATTCACAATGAGGATATCACTCGTCACACCAGATTCTTACACTTAGGTCTCTTCACAAGCAGATTAACTATCGTTCATGCCTTCACATCCTAACGGTACATCGCACGTGTCCATAAGATTCTCATTGGTTAACCACTAAGGCACAACACCAGGCATACTCTCCTTATTTTAGGACATCTCCTCACAAGATTGTAGCACATCAGCTCAATTTCTTATAGGTAAGTAATAATCGGACGGGTAGACAAAATCCATGCCACAGTCTTTAGCTCGCAGCTCCGGTACTCCTAGAAATCACAAAACACTCAATTTCTTATGTCACTACACGAATACCATCAGCACACAACTATCTGAACGTAAAAGCGATTACATAAAACATAAACAAAACAAACCTCGCCTACCGACTCCGGACCAAACGGCACCACCCTATCACTCAACCCCACGGGTAAGACAACATCACTATCTTTAGACCTTACACCGGATCACACACAACCAACATCATCCGCTCATGGGATCTTCTCAAACAAATACATCAGCTTAAGATAACCAAGTCAACTACACCAACAACCCCTATCACAAACCCCACAAACATCACACACTCACATTCTTATCAAACACTATGTATTCCACATAATCCCTTATTCTTGAGAACAACGACCCAATCCACAAAACTCTTCTTCGTGAGACTTCCCAAATGACCTCAAAACTTCATTCACCACATCACAACTACCATCGATATACAGCTCATCTTGCGTGTATGCAAATCACTTGATAACCAACTTATTGATAATATCTTTAGTCCACACATTCTTTCTTTATACGCTTTCAACTTTTATCAAGAAACACGACTTAGCACCATGCCAAAAGGAAAACACAAGGGTTATCAATCCGATCTTCAAAATCACAAGCTACCACTATAGTTACCAACAACACCTCTCAAGGTATGAGACATTCCCAAACATGTGCCTAAGCACAGACTTCTAACACACTTTATGCTGGAGATTATTACGCACTCGTCTACTATGTTCCCGTCCATATCCAATCTCGGGGTACAGGGTTCATGACACAGCATAGCTCAACACGTACATAATCCTCAACGTGCCTAAAACCACATCTCATTTCCAACCACAATAAACAACCTCCAAGAGGTAACACTCTATCATACTTGTTCTTTAAACTACGGGTAGCACAACATATAACGGGCAATTAATTACGGCCAACCCCAACTCACATGGGTACAACACACTCCAAAAAATCGATGCTTGTATCACGAGCTTACACCCACCACCATCACTAACCACTGGGTCATAATTTCACTATCCATGCCACCATCCATCACCCTTTCCACAAGGATACCACAACACCCAACTAGGTCGAACTCAATCTAACCTCCTAAAGCCAAATTACATATTACTCACCACCTAATCACATCACATCAACACATGTTCACATACAGAGGGTAAGCCTTAGAGCAACGTGACAATCCGAGTAATTACTTCAGATTTCTCATAGAAAGAACGTCGGTCAAATGCTTTTCTATTTTGAACCCCAAAGTAGTTGATTGGACGCCATATGGCATGCCACATCACCCCAAGACTTGACCTTCCATGCTCAGATAAACACATAGCATGCATAAGACAATTCAATCACCAATCTATGCAAGCACACAGTTCATGCCGTGTAGTGGTGCCTAATCTCATCAAACAAGTCACATACTAACGGTCAACCTTACTTCTCACGACTCCTAGGTATTTTCACCTAGAGCTCTGATACCATTTTTAGCGCCCCGAACCCCCGGGACCCAAGAACTCACCCTAGACCGTTCTGCCTAAGGGTCGTCACCTATAACTTTCATTCATTATAGTCTTAAAGACCAAACTTATAAAGAAATTTTTTTAAACACCCATATTTTCGTACATATCAAATTCGAGACAAATGCTTGAGGTTTCAAGAGTTCATTTACAATCATCATATCCTTAATTACAATCCTCCATCTAGGTTAAAGTACAATCATAATGCAAAATACAAAGAAATACTAAATCTTCCTTTTAATCTTTCCCAAATGCATCTCTTGCCTTGACATCGCCTCTAGTCTTCAAACCTGAAATGGTTTAGTAGACGTACGTGACCCGAAGCTCGTAGGATAAGATTAACTCAAATGTGATGCATGATTTGTGAAGTGTAATGGGTGCACACGAAATTTTTTTCAAAACCTTGTCATTTATCCTCAAATTAACTTCACATTGCATAATCAAGTTTTGTAGAAAAGATTATTGCCTCATACTTCTTAATATCCATGAAATTAACCATTACACCATATCCAATTGGTCCAATTCATTTTTCATTCACCATTAACCCAATACATCTTGCCATTTTCAACTGTCCCAATACCCATTACCATTTTATTATATTTCCAAGTTAAGGTTTTACCAACCAAATTATGTATAACACACGCATATACCCACGCTTTGCCAACACATTTCATAATTTACCAATTCATGACCGAAAACATAGGCACCGGTGTCGGACGAGCGAATAGGCACACGTAACGTTACACTCAACTCGTCCACACAGGCCCCATGAAGTAACGGAACGTTCTATACCCTGACACGACTAACGTCTTGTCCCGATCACTAGCCGACGGGAAGAGAACCCAACTACGTCCTTTCCCGGTCATTAGCCGGCGGGCAGAGAACCCAAATATGTCCTTTTCCAGTTGCTAGTCGGTTGGCAAAGAACCCAATCTATAGAGTTTTTTAGACTTTCACCTAGGAGCAACTCGTGCCCAACCTTAAATAATTAAAAAATCGGTCCTTTTCAACATATACAACATAACACACACACATGTGAGTCCAACCCAAATGGTTCCTCTCACCAAACCTACATCATTATATGTGTTCATTATTCACATTTCCCTCATTTTAGAGGTCATACCCAGATTAACCATTCATGTGGTTTCAAATTCATAAATTCATCGGTTGCACTCGACAAAACCCACAATTTTGGCTTGACACCCACATGTGTCACGTAATGTTATGGAATAAGTTCACAATAGATTATGACAACCTTCAATCTAACCAATACTCATTTTAATTTTGATGTACAGGTTCTTTAAACTCAACCCCCAATTCTCATTTATCAACAACATAAAGTGTCAACACGTAAATAACTCAAACATGTTCATGCCATTTGAACAAAATGAAATGCACCCAATATAGATAGCTATGTATGTGTTCACAACTTAGATTTCTCTTCCGAAGGCTTAGTAATGCTAGAAGATGACTATGCCATATCACCATATTCAGATACCCACCCATTCTTGTTGTTAAAAACCTTAGTTATATTTTGAAAACCCACTCTATATCAAAACCCCAACCAATTGATACAATACAAGTATCCCAATCCAAGTATAATGAAATAGGTATCCATAGCCCAATGGATAAGAAATTTGATGAAAAGGGTCCAATATTTATGAAAATATCCTTTTTCAAAACATTTGGCCAATAACGGGTGGAAAGTAGTTAAGAAAACTTGACATACCCTCACTATTTTGATCATAATTTTTGCTACAAAATGAATTTTCTTATGTGAGTAGTCTTGTTGGAAAGAGAACTTCTGGGGCTTTGATTTGAGTACAAAAGAGACCTCATTCGGAGTTCGAATGAGGGAGATATGATCAAAAGAAGTTGACCCTACGCAGTCAGTTCGCTCGAGCGGATAGGGTTTCGCTCGAGCGCGCTGGTGTCCGAGATAAATCCAGATTTTTCCATGTTTTGAGTTTCTAGCCTCAATACCCTTAAACCTTCATCAAACATGTCTTAAATCTCAATTTCAACTCCAAAACATTAGATTTAAGTCTCATAAACCCTTTTTATACAACAAATTTGAGCAAATCATGGTTAATCTTTTCTCAAAAACTTAATTCTTTATGAGAACCCAACCCAACTCACCCATTACTCTATCAAACCTTCAAATCATGCATGAAATCTATTATATTTTACTTATATAGCAAATTATCAACTCAAATCAACACAAACATATGAGAGAATCTAGATCCTACCTCAGATTTGCACGAAAGTTTGAAATTACTCCAATTTCTCCCTCCTAGGGTTTGGATCTTAAGTGTGCTTGCCTCTTTGATGCTCTATCTTTAACCTCCTTGCTCCAAAGCTTAATTTCTACCCTTGCTTACTCCCAATCTAGATTCAAATCTTCAATTTTAAAGGTAGGAGGAGGTTAGGGTTTCATGTGGATTTAGGTCTCTCTCTAGAATGGAAGAAGAGAAGGGGAAAAGAGAAAATGAGAAGGGCTCATGTGGGCAAGGAGAGACGTGGACGTATATATATATAAACAAAAACCCCAAAATATCTCCATCATTCGAGAATACTCCAAACATATCCCGACAGTCCGCTCGAGCGAACCCCCACCGCTCGAGCAGTCAGCACTGGGAGACAAACTGAACAGAAGCTGCCAACACCATGCCCAAGCATAAACTAAACACCTCACAATGATATTCTCATACACTACACAACCCATAGCCCTCATCATCCATCATTACGTAATTAAAAATTTAATTCTCCCTCCAAATTAGCACTTTTCTTAAATCTACCGAAGGTCTCAAAAGAAGTTTTCGATTAAATCCTAAAAGTAAAAAAGGACCGGGTCACTACAATCTCCCCCACTTAGAAAATTTCGTCCTCAAAATTCGTCTCAGGTCACACCAAACTTTTCTTCAATCCTAATATATGTCAACACACTTCGCTAATCACTCGGCCCACATAGCATCCTTCTTAATCCCGTGATCTTGGTTGTTCTTCCAAGATGATATAACTCAAGGGTGGTTTCTTCTGAACACCAAAGTTTCACAAATATTAGAATTATTCAAATGCATCGGATTATATTTATATCGGGCATGACCAATTTAAAATGGTTCATCGTTTAATATAACATCAATTCTTACCCGAAATTAACACCAGAACTAGAGTCAACCACCCCTTCATTGATCACCATCTCACGTCGCATACATGTTCCCGAAGGCTAAACCTTCTCAACTAGAGCATTATGCACCACAAGTCTCACCACTGCTAGGATTCTCTCATCTTTGTCGCATTATGGTTGAACTCACTACTGCACTCTAATGCATACCGAGGACTACTTCTCCAACCCAAACACATGTTGCCAAACTCGGACATTATTCACAAGGGTTACCCATGTTATCTCAAAAATCACCCATGCCCTTACGGCTAACCAACTACTACAAACTTAAAATCATACCTATACTTGTACGGCATTACTTGAGTCCTTCAGCCATCGATACTAACACAGCTACCTGAACTCCATGAGCCACTAGGATTATACACACCTCATAAGTTAAATGTTTCACCAGTAATCACTTACTTACACAGACTAAAACCATATACATTCGCATTTTCCCTCCAAACGGTCGACCCACTCTTCACATTTTAAGAACTCAGTATAATCCAAAGCTTCCAAACTTAACACAATTCCAGACTCACAAGAGCCTATCAAACCTACCACGTGAATATTCCAACGGTAAGATTCCAACTAAATTCCCATTCTACTAAGAACTAGAGATGCAACCACACTCACGTAACCCATAATAAGCTACACGCCACAGCTAACGGTTCTCGGTTAAGCAGTACAAAAAGGTTCTATGCCTCGACACGAACTTCCTCGTCAACAGGGACAAACATTCCTAGTTTACCAATCCAATCTCCATGGGAATGCCACTCTACACACTTATATTCACACGGTTGAGTAAACAGATTCCAACCAAAAAACTCACAGGGAACTCAGCTCTGTAATCACCCGATTCCAACAATATCCATTCTCTAAGGTACATATTCACGGATCACAACACGAACACAAATCATTTGAGACTCCCATCGATATTTAGCTTCCAAAGAACCCTGTAAATCTCACCTTAAGGTTGCATCACCCATGGCTACACAGTTACTATCGACCCCAATCATGATATCCAAATCATCCGTTACACTAAACTCTCAACTCTTAAACCTCATTCGCATTGTACTCATATCGGCTTTAGACCCACGAAACTCCCTTAAGGACTTCACCTGACTTGCACTAAAGTTACCAGCATTTCATACAAACCAAACTACATATCCAAAAACATTACCCATACACTCGGGTTCAAATGGGCCCTTCAAGGAACCATGAGCAAATGAATCTGCACTCTATGTTCCCAACATTTTACTTCCACCAGGAACGAATAATCACACTGGTTGACCAACCCTAATACATCTCTCTCATTAGGAAAACCAAGAGTCGGCTCTTAGGCTCACGCTCCACGTCACTACCCCGTAAAGCCACCATTACACACTTGGTTTGAAAGAAGGTTGACCATTCACAATGAGGATATCACTCGTCACACCAGATTCTTACACTTAGGTCTCTTCACAAGAAGATTAACTATCGTTCATGCCTTCACATCCTAACGGTACATCACTCGTGTCCATGTTACTCTGTGAATACTTAATAATTTTTAAATTAGTTGCCTAGCTACACATGACCAACTACAAAAAAAAAATTAATTTTAATTATTAGTATGTATGTAGGAGCCACATTATATGTAGGCCTCACACGTGTATGAATAGCTGAAATTATTTTCTGTAGTTGAATTCTATGTACTTAGATATTTTTCTAAGAAATGGTCTAACTCCACCAAGACTAACAAACTTTAAGGTCCTTTAAGACCTTATTTTTTGTGTCCGTGATAAGTTTACAATAATAATTTGAAAACCTTATTTGTAACATTCACATACAAGATTATCTATGCACAAATTTAACTTGATCGACCATTACGTGAACAAATCACATTTTATTTTTTAAAAATAAACAATTTGATTATTGTATGTTTCAATATAAACCGATTAAGATGAATTTTAAACAATTCGCATGTTTAAAATGAACAATTTGATTCTAACTGTTTAAGTATAAACCATTAGTATGTTTAAAAAATAAACAATTTGATTTATAAGATTTAAGATAGCATGTTTAAGTACAAAATACGATTTTTTCAAGCACAAATTAATATCCAATTAAGATGAATTTTTACATATAAGATTTTCTCTGTGAGACTACACAATAAACAATTAGAATTGTCATTGTGAACCCACTCCGAGCACAAAAAATAAGAGGTCTTGTGAAGTTCTAAATGTTTGTCGATTTTGAAAGCATGTGGGCCGAATATGAAAAGTATTAAATTGCACATTTAGATTTCTCAAATAAAAATCTCATACAAAATGACGTACATGGCAGTATTTTTTCGTAATTTTGAATCATATATGGAGATTTAGCTATTGTTTGAGAAACGACTTGGTTTTGCCCATTTCTCCAAAGGAGTTTTTACCCCATCACATAGCATTTTTGTAAAATTTTTCTTACGTAGTGTTTGGCATTGTTGAAATTAGTAACTTATAGATTGTAACTTGCAGCAACAATTGAGTGTTTGGTAAAGATTGTATTTTATAACTGAAATAGAAGATAAAATAATTATAAGTTGTAACAGAAGTTGCAAATGTTTAAAAAAACTTGTACCTTATAACTAAAATTAGTAACGTAAAACTAAAAGTTACTAGAAGTAGCTTTGCTAAACACTCCCAATATTCATTTACAATTTGTTTCAAGTACTTAGCCATTGTTTAGGCTGGGTCAGGCTGGGCCAAAGAGGGAGACGGCTAAGATCGAGTCATTTTTACACGTCTATTATCAAGGAAATAAAATGGGGGGAAATGTTTTCATTGCATCTGTAGCATGTAGTTACTCTATTTTATAAAAAATACCAAACGTCATCCACTTAATAACAGATAACAAGCAAAAAGTGTATTGATATTCATGGGAAAAAATGTATAGATATTTGCAAATTGTATTGAGACTCGCAAAATATATATCGAGGTCTAAATATTTTGGTATTCTGTGAGTATTATTTACAAATTGCATTCAAGCTCTCTTACATGCTTAGGTTTTAGAACCAAACTATTGGCCCGATTTAAACAATAATTTTCTTTTTTTTTCTATTTATAAATAATGATTTTAACTTTTAACTTGTTTGAAATGCAGGATTGGTCATTAGTATAACATGTGATTTGATGATTAGCTCCTAGATGTACTGGATTTATAGAAAAAAAAATCTCATCAAACTAAAAGAAAAGTTCTTTCGCCAGAATGGTGGATTAATGTTGCAACAAAAGCTTTTCAAACGAGAAAGACCAGCTCAAGAAGTGATTAGAATCTTTACCTCAGAAGAACTCAAGCAAGCCACCAGCAACTACAATAAGAGTAGAATCATTGGCCGGGGAGGAAGTGGGATAGTTTACTGGGGAATTCTAGCAAATAACCAAATAATAGCTATAAAAATGTCCAATAATATGGTAGATGAAAATCAAATAGAGAAATTCATAAACGAGCTGCTAGTTCTTTCACAAATCAATCATAGGAATGTAGTCAAGCTCTTGAGATGTTGTTTAGAGACTCAAGTCCCTATACTTGTCTACGAGTTCATCGCCAATGGCACTCTCTTCCACCACATACATAACTAAAGCAGCAGCTCATCTTCAGCAATTTCGTGGGGAATTCAGTTGCAGATTTCTGCAGAAACCGCGGGAGTGTTATCGTATTTGCACTCTGCAGCGTCTTTTTCGATCATCCACAGAGATGTCAAGACGACTAACATACTCTTGGATGAGAATTACACCGAAAAAGTATCGAATTTTGGAGCGTCAATGTTGGTTCTGCTAGGCCAGAACCAGTTGGATACCATGGTGGAAGGAACTCTCGGGTACTTAGACCCTGATTACTTGTAGACGAGCCAATTGACCATGAAAAGTGATGTTTATAGCTTTGGAGTAGTCCTTGTGGAGATGATCACTGGAAAGAAGGCTTTGTGCTTTAACAGGCCGGAGGAAGAGAGGTGCCTCGCAAATTACTTTCTTTCTTGCATGAGAAATGATTGATTGACTGAAATTATCGATGAACACATAGTGCTTGAAGGAAATATTGCGGAGCAAATAAGAGAAGTGGCGAATCTCGCAAAGAGGTGCTTGAGAGTAAGAGGGGAGGAGAGGCTTAGCATGAGAGAAGTAGAAATGGAACTTGAGGGGTTGAGCATGAAGAATATGGAGAAGCATCCATGGGCTACCAAAAGTTATTTGAATTATGATGATCCATAGGCTACCAAAATTGACTTGAATTGTGAAGACGAGAGTGGTTACCTGCTTGATGAGATATCAAGTGGTTAAAATGAGTTTGGACATTGAGTTTGTCACGCCATCGACTCAAGGCACGTAAATCCCATGTGATAACCTAACTTCATTGAGTAAATGATGGAAACCTTATTTTGTAATCCCACTTCCTAAACTTGTTTATTTTCAAACTTGTTATCTGTTCGAACTTGATCACTTGAACCCAACCGCATTAAACAACCTTAGTATCATTATCCTTCTTCCAATTCCATAACATAGATCACCAACTCACTAACTTATGACGGTGTTACTTATTCTTTTACTTACTTTTAAGAGAACTTAACTCCTCGATTTCAAAATAATCTAAGTAAAAGTCTTAAAATTTTTGAAAGATTTTTCTCTGTTTTTTGGACTATCCTAATTTTCCTATAAGCCTGTTGAATCCAAACAATATTATATACTCAAGCACCGCTTGAATTTCAACTCACAAGCACAATTAAAACTACTATTTAACTAACATTCTCCAATTCATTACTACTACATTCATATTCCAAATGAGATCTCATAACGCTAAATAAACATTTCTACATATCTATCATGATTTGTCTTTCATGCTAATTTTACATTAATGCAAGAGAAAATTTTCTATTCTTATGACCTAAATCATAAGCTAAAGAACAATTCTACTACACATACATATCCATATAGCCATGATACCTTTATGAGTTTTCTCAGTACCATTACAAATTACAAATTAATTGATGCACTATTTCAAATTTGCAAATCATAAATCTTTATCACTCTCTATATTTCTTTCAAACTAGAAGAATGTTAAACAAATCCTCATAAAACACATGCCCACTTTTTTTCTTCTTCAAATCGCGTCATACTTCAACTCTTTACTTGATAATTCATATTTAAAAAAAATATTAAACAACGTACGTGAGCCGAAATTCGTAAGATAAAGACTAAGTGTGATATCTCGAAATATATATATATATATTAAACGAATAAATAAATAAATAGAATAATAATTGCACAAATAAATTTTCGATAACGACCGTTGATATATACATTAAATGCGCGAATAATGATATTTAATGTACATATATCATAATAATAATAATAATATGTATTTAATTACAATTTTAATAAGAGAATTAATTGATATTTAAAAGGTGTATTATACATTAATAAGAATATGTATTAACTCTATTATGTGTATATATACGCAAATATTTATATTCAATTATAATATAAATACTATTTAATAGAGTTAATCACCTAAACGATTGTAACCAGGGGGATTGTAATACCTAATTATTATACACATATATAATAATAATATACCAAAATTTATTATATATAATAATATATAACAAGAGGGTTAATATGTGAATTTAAGAGGTGTGAAACGGTGGGTTTAAAAGCTAAGTCTTCAATTGCATTTTAACACCGAGCCTTGGTTAGATTGTTCAGTTAGTATAAATATATATATATGCATACATTATGTTTAGAGTTAGGTGGTATTGCTTCAGTGGGTTTTGGGTTGCTTCTGTATAAGTTTAGAAAGAAGTGAGAGTTATATATAATAGTATAATAATAGTATATTAAACACATTATTTAATGAAAAAATTTATACCTCATTCATTATAAAAAAATTGTCATAAAAATAATAATTGTGAGACCCTATTCCGTCTCTTTTTGTTATATATGCATATTCGGTGTTTTTCAGCACGTTTTAGCGTTTTCACTTTAATATTTATATATGTGTTTTGATGTATGTTTCGGTTTAAATAAACATGCGGGGTTGGTCCTGGGAGCGGTGGGGAGTTACGGTGCAAATTTTAAAAATTTTAAAAAAAAATATTTTAGAGACCTATAAATATCTGAAGTTAGGTATTTTTAAAAGATATTTTTAAAACTTAACGATTAAATTTCCATATTTTTCTCTCTACCTTCTCTCTAACTTCTCGAGGGCCTGGGGCTTGGTTTTTCACGGATCTACTGCTGATCCTTAGTATCGGCATCGAGGGCTACACATCCATCCGGATGGAATTTTATTCCGGCAAAGCTCGGTTTTGCACGTGGATCGAGACGCTGAGTTTTTGACTCACCGAGGTAGGATCCTAGACTGTATAACTGTTAGAGGGTGTTATGTGTAATCTCATGCATCTTTACCGTTCAAAAACGCATGAAAAGTGATTTATGTTTTAAATTCAGTTTTGGGTTAAAATCATTTTTCAACATTTTGGTTGGATGAAATTGGGCGTTTGGTGTTTTTTTTGAGGTTTTATGATAGCCTTGGGCTCGGGTACGCCCTTAGGTATCAAAACAGGTGTTTTTAAAGCTTGGTTTGAGGCGAGGAGGCCAAAATCGTAGCTAAAAATCATTTTCTGGGCAAGGTCAGTCGACTGGACTCTTGAGTTCAGTCGACTAGATCTTGAGTTTGGGAGGTAAGTCGACTGGACTCTTGGGTTCAGTCGACTAGATCTTGAGTTTGGGAGGTAAGTTGACTGGACTCTTGGAGTTAGTCGATTGAAGTACTTCTATTTCGAAATTTTGCCTTTTCTAGAGAGTTTTTTAGTCGAGTGGGGGTTGGGTCCAGATGACTGAAGTGCTGGGTGTTCGCTTTGGCATTTTGGTGGTCCTTTTGGGAAAAAGGTTGGGTTCTTTTTGGGAAAAAGGTTCTATTTTTGCAAAAAACGTGTTTTGTTGAACGTTTGGAGCTAGCTGGTGGGGTTGAGTCTCAACTTTAAAACGTTTTGATGAAAATAAAATTTTACATATTTTCTTTGATCTTCATGGTTGATGGATGGGATCCCCTTTTATACATGTGTTATACAAATGTTTTACCGTCTTTTGTAGTTCAGCTATGTAATGGTTTTGAAATGTTTCCATAGATGTACCGTGACGGTATGCGGTTTTGAGTTGGGCTTCTATTGCTCCTTGGTGGATGTGAGACCCTGACCCATTTCTTTTTAAAAATGATTTAAGTGTTGATGGAGTTGGAATTCACTCTTGACCTTAGTGATGTTTCAGGTGAGTGTTTGAGCTTGGACACACGTGAAAGATATATTCGTAGAAGAATATGAGGTTCTAAGAGATGTCTGGACAAAATTGTGTGAAAATTATGTGACAAAAAGTGATAGACCTTCACTATTTTGGTCATTACTCTTGGTACAAAATGAATTTTGATATGCGGTTTGGACCATTGGAAAGTAGACTTTTGGGACTTCCGTTTGAGCACAAGAACGACTCTATTTAGAATTCAGACGAAGGAGATATGATCGTTTGAAATTGGGACAATAGTGTAGTGAAATGGGGAACCGCTCAAGCGGTAAAAAGACCACTCGAGTGGTCTGTTCGGACAGACTGTTACAAAGGCCGTGGAATGGTTAGATATTTGTGCAAATATTATCCTCTAAGCTTCTATTTCTCTCTCCTAAAGCCCCAGACCCTTAGCTCTGCCTTCTCTCTAAGCTTTGGGTGTGTTTGGGCTCGGATCTTGGTGATTGGAGGGCGGATCCTTGATGTACTCGCCGTGGGCTTCACTTTCATCCGAATGAAATTGTGTTTCGGCGGATTTGGCTTTTCACCGGTTGGTAAAGCTTCAGGTTTGTGACCCTATGTGGTAGGATCCTGGACTGTATGGATGTTTAAGGGTGTTATATGCAATTATAGGTGTTTTCACCGAGTGATTTTTCCTTAAAATGATTTAAAGGTTGTTTTTCATGTTTAAGCCGTATTGTTGGATGAAAAGCATGTTGTTTTGCTTTTTCCTTGGTTTATTACATGTTCCGGATGTGTGGATATCCGTGGTTTTCAAAAAGGTGATTTTGAAAATAGTGGTGTGATGAAACTTCTGAAAAACATGTTGTTTGGAGGTTTGGAGCTAACCTTTGGAGTTGAGTCTCAACTTTTAAAACGTTTTGGATGTATGTTTTACATGCTTATGGATCTCCATTTGATAGATGTTGGATCCCTTTTTATACATGTTGATGTATAACTATTTTTGCGAAAATATTTTCGTAGTTGAGCTACGGTTCGATTTTTGTGAAATAAATTTCTAGATGTACCGGGATGATGTGTATTTGGCACGAGTTGCCCTCGGTGTAAGTCTGAAAACGTGCGCAGCGTAGGTACTCAGGTGTTTTGGGTTAGTCCCCATAAATTGAGATGGTTGGGTGCTTAGATCCCTTAGCTGGTCGCCCGTAAATTAAGTGATTCGTCGTGGTGCTCCGTATAGAACTTGTCTTTACCTAGTAAGCCTTAAGTGGTTCAGGACTAGGGTAATGGGCAGGAGTCTATCGTTGTTACCTCTATCCCCTTGTGATTGAGTCGGTACATAGGATTCATTTACTTTATCCTCGATTGCGTGTTCCAAGTGGATTTGTTATATCTTTCTCCTCGGTGCGTAGCCTGAGTGGAGCATACTGTTTTATTATAGCTTTCTGTTTTATTTTCCTCGATGTGTATTCCGAGTGAAAAATAACGTTTTAGTTACTATTTTCCTTCAACTGTAAAACGTTATTTTGCATTGTATAAATGCTTGGTTGTGAGGGGTAAACTGTTTTGGAGGTTGTGAAAAAACTTGGGATTTTATGACGTGAAACCTTTTTGGGCTCTGTGGTTGAGTTAGCTCCCACCATATGTTTGCATTGTTGATGTATATGGTTTTGAGAATGGAAATGTGGGTTTTATGAAGTAAAATCGTTTTGAGACTTGTGTTGGCCTGGTGGAAAACTTGTGATTTTTGATTGACAAAACCTTTTTGGCTCCTGTGGTTGAGCCTGTATGCCTATGATTGCATTTTTTGCTTTACAGCTTTACTGTCTATTCCTATTGGGCTTCGGCTCACGGTGTGGAACTTTGCTGTAAAATCTTTTTCAAGTAAGCGTTGACCTGTAGGTTGACCCGGTGGTGCCCGGAGGTGGCTGATGATAAGATTTTTGTTTTGTCTTTGATAGGTGGCTCATACCTGTTGTTTGTCTCATGTTTATTTATAACATTTTGTAAATCGTATACTATTCTTATGGTTGTATGCATGTTTTAATGCTTTTGAGATAACCTCGGGTTGGTTGTTATTTTTCGTAGTTTCATAGTACGTTTTACGTTGTTGTATCTGTGTTATGACCCTTGGAG
>JAOTRH010448905.1:0-30991 GCA_034768845.1 Heliamphora exappendiculata | reverse complement strand
CTATTCTCTTTTTCTCTTCTCCATGGGTGAGAACACCACCACCATTCCATGAAAAATCCTAACCCTCCATTAAGAAAGTTGAAGGGTTGAAGCAAGATTGAAAGCCACCGAATATGAAAATCAAGTTTTGGAGCAAGGAGATGGAAGATAGAGCATCAAGAAAGCAAGATCTACTAATATCCAAACCCTAGGAGAGAGAAATTGGAGTAATATCAAGGCTTTGAGAAATCCGAGGTAGGATCTAAATTTTCTCATATGTGTTAAGATTTGGGTTGATATTTTGTTTATATGCATAAAAATAGATTCGATTTCATGTTTGACGGATAGATTGTTAGATTTGTGGGTGTATTGCATTGGGTTTGATAGAAATGGGGGTTTTTGAGAAATGATAAACTATGATTTTGAGAAATTTTTGCATAGAAAGGCTTTATGAGACTTGAATCCAATGTTTTTTGTGGTGGAAATTGAGATTTGATACATGTTTGATGAAGGGCTAAGGGTTTTTGTCACGCCCCAAACTCCGGGCCACGTGAAACACCAAAAATAACCAAATAACAGCCCAACCCGAGAATACACTCTCAAATAAAACTATGCATGCATTGTATATAAACACCAAACGGCAACATTACACAGCTCCAACGCCCGAAAAATATGTTACAAAATACATGTAACAAAGACAAAAGGAAAGACTACAACTCTTCCACCTCTCCAGCACCACCAGATCATCCTGCGTGACCGGTACCTGAAAACATTTTATCCCACACCGTGATATGATATTTCCTCGGCTGTGTGGTTCAAGTGGAGAATACTATTTTACTACTATTTTTCCTTAACTGTGAAATGATATTTGCTCTCTTGGTAATACATGGTTTTAAGGATGACAACCTAGGTTTTATGAGATAAAACTATTTTTTGATGCTCGTGTTAGTTTGATGAAAGAACTTGTGGTTTTTCAGGTAGGAAAACTTTTTTGACTCCTACAGTTGAGTCAACTTGTACTATAATTGCATATCTTGCTTTATGGCTTTATAGTATTTTTCTATTGGGCTTCGGCTCATGGTGTGGAATTTTGTGTAAACCTTTTTCAGGTGTAGATAAACATGTAGGGTTGACCTAGATGCCCGTGGTAATGGAAGGCTTGCTGTAGTTTTTCTCTTATTTTGGACATGTATTCTTTTACATGTGACACCTATTTCTAAAGGCGAGTTTTGTAAGCCTTATGACAATATACCTTATGCATGTATGGACATTATGTATTCTGTTTATGAGAGTGAACCTTGGGTACTCCTTTTTATTCCAACTGTTAAATATTTTTGTGTTGAAGGTTTTTCAACTAAAGATATTTTCAAAATGGTGTTGTGATGGCTTTTCAAGTGACCCTAGAGTCTGGGGCGTGACAGTTAATACTTGGTTAGTCTTTAAACAAAAAATATTCTAAAGTGTATTAAAACCAAATATTATGTTTTTTTATACTATTCTTATGCGTATCGAGTTCATAGATTCAAGTCATTTAAAAAAACACATGGCGATAAGTATTCAAGTTTTACCTATTTTATATTTGAATTTTAAACACCCAATGCGAATACTTTATTAAGAGCTACGTTAGCCCAACGCTTCTGATGACAACTAGAGAAATTAGGAGAAGTCATTCGACCAGGCCAACGTCCATGCCCAGAACAATTATTAGTACTAGCCATAAATAGACCTAAATGAAGGATGATTACAAATACGTCATCTTTTGTTAATGTGCATCCACAAACACCAAATTTAAATGATAATTGTTTCATGCAGAGAACTCTAATAACAATGGATGGTACATTTAGTCTTGCTATACCACCCAATCAAGCAAAATTTCCTTCAATGCCACCTCCACCAAATCTAGGCAAAGAATTTCTTGCCAAGCCAAGCACGCCAATAGCTCTAGAAAATGAAAATAGGTAGAATTATATTATGTATATATTTCTGCCATACAACGTTACAACAAATAACTCATGTCAATTAAATATTTACATTTGTGGACAGCCTACTTGGAACCAATGCTTACAAAATAATGTGTGTTTAAGTGATGATGAATTTGCAGAGATTGAGCCTCAAGCAGTGGTTGAGGTTCAACCACACATGAAATTAGAATGTCATTTCCTCGGCAGTCTGGATGTACTGTGTCAACATTGTTTAGCCTTACATTGGATGGATAAGAAGTTGGCAATTTCAAGTTTAGCACAACCACTTTTTGGAACCTGTTGTTTGCAAGGGAAAATTAGGCTACCTTCACTTATTTCACCTCTTTCATTACTAAAAGGGTTACATGATGGCAACGATGATCAATCAAAATCATTTCGACGGTACTCTCGAGAGTACAATGAAGCTAATGCTTTCACGATCCTTAATGTGACATTGGATCCAAGAGTACTCAATGGAAGGGGTCATTCTTCATTCACTATCCATGGTGACCTGCGGCACCGAATGAACGCATTACTACCACAACCAGGACAAGAAGTGATTTACTCTTAATTGTATATTTATGACCCTCATTCTATAATTGAGGCTTGCAGTCATAGAAATCCTCACTTGAGAAGAGACGTTTCTTTAAACAATTCAGAGAACTTTGTTGGAAGTTAATAAATTTCCAAAAAAAATTTCTTCGGGCTTATGAGATTTTAAATTAACCATAATTAGCTGATCAAAATTTACCTTCTTTTTTTCATTACAGTGCAGCCACTGATCGCTGTCGATATAATTTGCCAACAACATATGAGATTGCAGTAATTTTACCTGGAGATCGAACTGACAATAGTGGGGTAGATATATTGTGTTGCATCTGAGAGGAAATAACGCACTCATGCGAGTCCATGAATGCCACCCAGCTTATTTACCATTGCAATATGTTTTATTGTTCTCCTATGGTGAGCTTGGCTGGGATCCTAACATCAAACAGTGGGACGTCATAAATGGGTGTTATAAGAATGAAAGAGTTACTCAGATGCACTTTTATGGCTATCGTTTGTTTCAACATCCCATAGAGTATTCTTCTAATTTAAGAGCTGGGAAATTATTCCAAGAATTTATTATAGATGATTGGGCTGCAATTGAACAAAATCGTTTGTCATATTATAAGCATAATCAATGAAACATTCGTACAGAACTTTATCAAAATCTAACAAATATTGGACTCAGTGAATTGAGGTCTCATAAAGATAGTCAACGATTAGTTTTTCCATCTTCGTTTCTTGGCAGTCCTAGACATATGTTTGAAATATTTTAGGATTCAATGGCTATCACGCGGGTACAATCGTCATCTAGATATCTTTTTCACCATGAGTGGAAATCTAAATTGGCATGAAATTACAGCTGCTTTATTGCCACATCAAAAAGTAATTGATCACCCTAATTTGGTTGCCTGTGTTTTTTAACTCGAGAAAATGCTTAATGAAGGAGATAAAACAAAAGAGGTTTTTGGCAAAATTGTTGGACATGTCTTCACAATTGAATTTCAAAAAAGGGGACTGCCACATATGCACGCGCTTCTTTTCCTTGATGGTGCAAACAAAATTCAATAGTGTGCTCAAGTTGACAGGGTGATATGTGCCAAATTTTTGGATCCGAATGATGGCCCTGCGCTGTTTGAGACTGTCAAGTGTTGCATGGTACATGGACCATGTGGTGCTGAAAATCCACATGCACCCTGCATGAAAAATGGAAAATGCACCAAACGTTACCCTGAAACATTTTCAAAAGCAACAACTATGGATCAAGATGGATATCTTATATATTGTCGTCGCAATAATAGTAGGTTGTATATCGTGAGGGGTCAAGAAGTTGATAATAGAGATGCTATACCATACAATGCATATCTTTCCACACGCTTCAACTTCCATATCAATGTGGAAGTTTGTGCGAAAATGAGATGCATCAAATATATTCACAAATACATTTATAAATGTTATGATTGGACAATTATAGTGTTGGGCGTAATAGACGAGATCCAATAATATCACGACGTAAGGTATATTGGTTCCCATGAAGAAGCTAGGCGAATCTTTGGCCATTCTATGCATGAAGAGATTCCAACAGTTGTGCGATTAGCGGTCCATTTACCAAGAATGCATTATGTCATGTTTAATCTAGCTGAATCATTAGCCAGAATTGTGTCTAGCGCTAAGCAACAAGTGTAACAACCCGGTTCGGACCCTAGTTGTAACAACCCGGTTTGATAATGACCTGTGTAAAGACCCAGCCCAAATCCTAAGTATTAGTGATAGATAGCCCACGAGGCCATAGAACACGAAAGAAGTTCGAAACCCTAACTTAACTCGGAAACCCTAAGTTCGATCCAAAAATCCTAAAAAGGTCAAGAACTCAAACAACAAAACCTTAACACCTGGAGAATCTTCCAACATTCTAAATCAAGTAATTATTATGAAATAATGAAATAGAAATCAAAAATTCTCATAAGTAGGGTAAAAAGACCATTTTGCCCATAGTACAGCAAAAAGTTTTAAAATTTTAAATTTTAACACATGGATACCCTAAATAAAGGAGTTAAGTACAATTAAGTAGCAAAAGACATAATAACATTAAAAATAATAAAAATACCCCTTAGTGGCCGACCACCTTGGAAGTTGTGCCAAAAATTAGTTTTTTTCTTTCTTTTAAGCTTAAATAGATGAGAAATGTGTTAAATCAAGTATTGTGATAATTCAACACTTGTTGAACAAGTAATATACATAATAATATGGTATTATAGGTTAACAAAAGTAAACAAATCATTATTGAAATTCATGCACAATAAAATAAGTAAAAAAGCTACGTATTGTCAAACTAGCTTAATTTGACTTAAAAGACTACATCTATTGAATCAATTGCTATGAAAACTATGAAAATTCATGAAAGTAATAAATTTATCATAAATATATTAAAATAATAAGTTTAAGTTGGAAAAGACACCTAAAAGATACATAAAATTACTTTTAAAACATTTTCTTGCACAAAAGGGCACATAAACCAATGCAAAACCCCATGATTGATTGAGATCAGATTTTTTGTCCCCTGAACTGACCCCCAGCTGTATTCCCTTCCCTTGATATGATATGTTCTCTCAAAACTAGCACCAAATCAAATCAACCCATGTGATGGAAAGGAAAAAGTACTGAAGTGTGATGATTTTGCTCCATTTATGTTCCATAACCTTTCCCTATATAAACTAAGCCGAACACCCCCTTCTCCCCTTCATATTTTCGGACAAGAGAGGAGAGAAACCATATTTCAATTGTTCATGAATTGTTCTGTAAGTTTGAGGGAGAAAAAGAAAGAGAAAGAAGGAAAAGAAGAATGAATCGATGAAGTTTTTCTGAAGCTAAGTCCTAATCCACTATCCACCCTCATTTGATCTTTTAAACAAGTAAGTAAAATCTCTACACCTTATGTATAATACCAACCAAAATATCCCTCAACTCATCTCTCTAAATACCTTAAAAATCAAGAACCGAAAACAAACCAAAAACAAACCAAAAAGGAGTCAGAATTGAGAAATAGGGGCTGTTGTGTTCTTGAATGATATGAGATAAGTTTGTGTGTTGTTATTTTTGAGTTTGATGATTTAGAAGTGTGCTAGAACCTTAATACTCATGTCTAAAACACAAGCATGCAAAAGAAATGGAACAAAACCTTGACATATCATAAGTAGGAGCCTTGAACATAAAGGGATCTAATTTTAGAGAACATTGATGTTTCTGCCCTGAACTTTGGAACCCCATAACTCAAAATATAAAATTGATCTAAGCCTATTTTTTATATCTAAATTTATATTTTTGTGTGTTATCTTTCATCCAAAGTTAGTTTCAACCCATTTTAGTAAGTAGAACTTATGGTATTGTAATTCTACCAAAGTGTGTTGTTCTGACCAGTCGACAATACAAACCTAAAAACCCTAGTTTAAAACGTGATCTGAATTTCGTCCAAATCACAAAAGTTATAGATAACATGTATATCTAACTACCCACAAAATATGAGCACAAAATATTGAGTTTTGATAAGTCAAAACTTCTTTGAAACTCTCTTTTGTGTTTCAACCCTCAATGGGCACCTCTGTCACATATTTTTTGTATAGCCCAAAATTCCTATTTTTAGTGTCCTACTCCATAAGTGGTCTACATAAACATTATAGATAACATATTAAACTACAGTCTTGCTAAAAATCAAACCTAGACACCTCGGGAAAGTCCCTCAAATCTGTTTCGAACTCTCTGTCCAAAACCAGCTCTACTGAGTTTTAGCGGCTGACAGAACTTATTTTATAAAATGACCAAAACCTTTAACTTGTTCCAAATAACTACTCTTAGAACTAAACATAAAACTTGTAGAGAACATGTTTAAATAGAACATATCCAAAAATAGGCTCATTTCAACTTGATTTGATACCCCGAGACCAACAGAAGCGTATTTTCGGTAAGATTTTGAGGAAAGTGCTGAACTGTTTTCGCTTAGGATATTTTATTCACCTATTTGCCTTAGATTTTGGCCTTAGTGTTAAACATATGAGTTTTAAAAAATATTTTTATCTAAATGGTGTTTAAAAATTATAAGTCGATTCCATGTCTAGATGCCCCAAAACCTTATCAACCCCTTTTAAGTTAATACTCAAACTTGGCCTTTAAGATTTCTATATGTGTGTTTGAGTACCCTTGTTGTGAGACCCGAGTTCTATATGATGATTGGTTTTGATTAGTTGGTTAGTGTTTTTAAGTGAATGTATGATGAATTGAACTCATGCTATCAAGTTTGAATTTTATCTCGAGAATTGAACCTTGCCAAGCTAGTTAATGCCATGCTTTATATACTTGCACTTGAGATCCATATTGTACATCATGGGCATTATTTTTCATTTCTTCATATTAGAGTCCTTTTCGTATCTATCATTGTGGGCTGAGATATATTGAAATTGTTCTTTTCTCGACTCCTAGTCTAGGGCATTCTTGGTAGCTATTTTTGTAATTATTTTGGGATATATTCCCTCTGAGCACCCTGGGCATGTTCCCAGTATCGCAAAAGAAAGATTTGTTATTTATGAAGAATGTTGGGCACCACAGGCTCGTCACTAACATTCTAGTTTTGATGGTTTAGACTTTGGGTTAACATCGATAAATACATCACGAGTCTTATGGTGAGACAAACTGACTTATTTGATGATTAATTGATGAAGGAAATTGTTTGATGAAGGAAACTCTTTTGGTGGCCCAAGAGGGGGCTCAGACCCCGCGCCATTGCCATTGAGTAAAACAGCTGAGATATGAAGCAAAGGTGCACGTTTACTATTCACAATGAGGCACGATGATGGCTTTTGTGATCAACTCCCATAAAGTCTACTTTGAAATTCCTAGCGTGGAATTCATGTTACGATTTTGGATATAGGTTGGGTTGGGCACTTGCATCGCATCCATTTGCATCACATACCTGTACACTTGTTCTTATATATGTTTGTCATGTTATCATTGTTGAATTTGTCTATCTCATTGACTTTAAATTGTATTGGGTGTTATATGATATGCGTTATAGAATATTTTGTGACGTGAGATTAGTTAGAAGATTAGAGTGTTTTGCTTATGGGCTTTGGCTCATGGCATTCGTGCCACAGGTAAGGAGGAGTTCTTGGAGGAAGTCGTCCCAAAGGGAGAATAAGAATTTGAAGAGCTGGGTGAGTTTCAGGAGCATGTGGACCACGCTGATGCGTTCTGGAGATTCAATACCGCTATTTTTGTTCTTTTATTTCAGTTTTCCTGCAACTCTTGTAATATCTTTAAAATCCTTGGTGAAACTGTAATCGTTATGAACTTTTAATCTGTTCAGAACTCCTTTATGATGTAATAATTAACGTATATAAATATGAATGAATGCCTAGAATATCTCTTTCTTTATATTTATGTATGTCCCGAGGTGCTTGGAGAAAGGGATGTTACAACAAGAATCGACTCTAATTGGTTTCTTTGCATATTGTGCTTCAAATAACGTTGCATACACATTTACCTACCAAGAATTTTCACAACATTTTGTTTGGAACAAGCCCAACAAACTATGGAGACCAAGGCAAAAAAGGGTTTGCAATTGGAAGAATGTATTTTGTTAGCCCTAATACAGGTGAAAGATTTTATTTGCAATTTTTGTTGACTGTTGTCAAATGACCAAAATTATTTGAAAGCTTTCGATTTGTCAATAATATTTTGCACAACACATTTGAATCAACATGTATTACGAGAGAGCTTTTACTGGATGATGAAGAATGGGTGCATTGCCTTCAAGAGGCTGCGATAATGAAAATTGGATACTAGCTGATGAGATTATTCTTTGTTATTCTCACACAGTGTTCTCCATCACAACCACATGCTTTGTGGAATCAGTTCTCAGCGGATATTTGTGACAATCTTGCTCTCAAGATTTGTGCAATATTTGCTATTCCTAATCTAACATGGGATAAAGTTAAAGATTATGGGTTGCATTTTCTCGATCAATTGCTTCAAGAGTCGGGTAAAATCTTGAAAGACTACCCGCTCATGCCACAACCCAGTGGAAATTGGAGTGTTGTCGTTGGTAATAGATTGATATTGTAACATCAAAAACTCATTGCTGATGTACAACACCATATTACACAAATTAATGTTGATTGTCTTAATGATGCGCAACATACTGCTTACACTCCAATCACAATATCTGTCTTTGACAATAGGGGAACTACTTTTTTCCTAAATGGTGGTGCTGGAACAGGAAAAATATTTTTATACAATACCATTGCAACGAAATGTCGTAGCCTTTGATGTACTATTGTGAGTGTGGCTTCATCTAGTATTGCATCTTTATTGTTGATAGGAGGTCGCACTGCACATTCTACATTCTCCATCCCATTAGATGTGCTAGATAACTCTATTTGTGGTTTTAGCAAACAATTATTGCTTGCCTAGTTATTTAGAAATATAAATCTAATAATATGGGATGAAGTTCCTATGCAACATCGATATTGTGTTGAAACAGTTGATTGCACACTACAAGATATATGTAATAATAACAAACCATTTGGTGGTGTCACTGTTATTCTTGGTGGTGACTTTCGTCAAATCTTACCAACTATACCAAAAAGAATACACAAGCAAATTATCGGTGCATTAGTTAGGCGATCAGTACTATGGAATAGTATGCATGTCTTGACTTTGGATTTAAACATGCTCTTAAACAATACAGAACATGAGCATGCTATTTTTAGAGAATTCTTGACGAATGTTATATTTTTTATAGTATTCTTTATAACAATAATTCTTCTCATTATACTTTTATCTTAATTTTACTACTTTTATAGATTGGAACTGACTCAAGAAAAATCATAGAACTTCCATCAATACTACACAGGTGCCATAATATATATGAGATGATATCCACAATTTATCCAGAACTATAAGTTCATGGTGTTAGGGTTGATATACTGAAAACCATGATTTTAGTATTTAATTTAATTTTTAATGAAATAAATTTTTTATTTTATAAGAATCTTTATGATTAATTTATGTGTATCATTTCTTTGATATGCATGGATGTCCAATATTCTGTACAATATTTAATCTGGTGTGTAGAGTACGGCTTACACACAGAAGACCAGATTTTAAATTTTTGCAGAATATAAGTTTTATGTTCACAATTTAGATGGAAATAGACATACCATCGATACGACTGTAGCACAGAGTTTTAGTAGGCCTGTCTTGGTTACAGGAAACAGATAATAGCATCGTCAATTGTTCCGACTCTCTGTGCCAGTACACTTCGTGTGTATTGAATGGAACATTTAGGTTAATTAATTTAGTACTGACTACTGACTATGTAAATTAATTTACACCATAAGATTATTATGATTAGTGCTTATTCTCTTAATACTGAAATAATTATTGATTTGTATATATTTAATATTCATTATTTTGATTCATTAGAGAGTGCGATCTTATATGGGTCTATATTCCCGGTGAGTTGGATAGCGGTATTATTTATGTGAAAACTATTAATTATTGACGGAATTCACGTCCCGAATGATCGGGATTGACGATACCCCCTTAAGGATACTTATAAGTTTTGACCGGGACAAACCCTACAGGTGAATTTAATTATTCGACGGTCAAATAAGTTAAGCGGAAGGGTTTAAGGAATATGAAGATGCCGATTAAATTAAATTTTCAGTAATTAAATTTAATTAGCGGGTGTCGAAAATCTTAATGTGGGCAGAAATGGTAAGCATTTAATAATAGAGCTCAATGCTATATGGTCTTGAGATTATGGGTCAGAGTGAAATTATAGTTCTTTAGTGATGTGAACTATAATTCAGTGTTTTATAGAAATTGAAGAAATCGCTGCTGGTTTTTTATAATTGCAAATACTGCTATGCTTCTTTCTTTAGTTATTGAAACCGCTGGTAGGTGTTTGTGTTCCACTGGAATTTTTACTCATAATTACTCCCCAAGTCCCTACCGTACCCCTATATATACGCGGGTAGGTTAAACTAGTTTGAGATTGATAGATTTGATAGTTCATATCTCATATATCATATATGATATTATTTTTGTCTTTCAAAGACTTATATATATCAGGATTTTGCCGGTACAAGTTCTCGGAGGATCGTAGCTCACACTACGTTCGAGGATCGCGTAAGAAAATACTGTAGAAGATCTGACTGAAATTTCAGTTCGGAATCAAGTCGTAGTTAAAGATTTGACCGACAAGAGATATTCATCTAAATAAACTTTAGTTGCACGAATTTTTTTTTTATCGTTCGACGTCAAAATTTTTATCTTGAGTTCGTTTCGGCGTTTGCCAGTCCAGTTAATTTTTTACCAATAATCGTTTTTCAAAAATAATGATCTTGACAATATTGCCTCCAACAAATTGGTATCAGAGCCGTTTTAATTTTTGTTTACAGTTTATCAGGGCTGTGTGGATTTAGAATTGTTGCTAACATTATTTTGCAGGCGTTCTAATCCCGATTTTGTGATTATTATTTATTATCGTGTTTAATTGAATGAATGAATGATGATTATTTAATTATTTTTTAATTACGGAGGTTGATCGTGCTAGATTAATTATTTTTTAGATCAAATATGAACCTACGGGACATAGGTTTCAATGTAAAATATTTATATTTTTAAGTTTTTTTTTTAGTTTATTGAAAAGAAAAATAAGAACTGGTAGGGAAGAAACGGCGGTAATTGGCGGTGGCAATCGGTGGTGGTTCAGTGATATTAGCCGCAGAAATTTGTTTTTCTCCAGTTTTATTTTCTGGATTGTAATCAAAAAAGAGGAAGCTGTTTTTCAAAATAGCCGCGCCAAACGTTGCTTTATAGCAGCGGCGCAAGAAGCCGCAGCACCTTCCAAGCGGTGCCAAACTTGGCGCAGTCCATATCGGCACAACGGCAGTCCAAGCAACCAGCAAAAAAACGACAGCGATGTCCCAAACAATTTCGGCACAATTCAAAACAAAAGCAGCAATCTCAGTGCTGTTTGGCGCAAATTCAGAGATTGGTTAAGGCAAAACAGTGACTTGGGATTCCGTGGTGGCGGAATTAAATTCCATAAAACAATAAAGCCGGTTTTCCAATTGGCGCTGAACCGATCCACAAAACAGTGGGGCAACATGCAGCGGTTTTACCAAGGCTGCTTCAGGCGCTATTCCCAAATCCAACACTGTTTCGGATTCCAGTCTTCTGGGCACTAACAGTCTCCAAAAACAGGCGCAATCCAAGCAGGCTTTAGTGGCAAAATTCCAGGCGGCAATTAGTTTCCAACACTGTTCGGATGTGCCTGGAATTTTTTTTTTGATTGCCTATTTGGAAACAGCACACCGGTTTCTTTTTTTTGATTGCCTATTTGGAAACAGCACACCGGTTTCCTATCCTAAGCAAAACACTGTTGCTGTTTTTCCAAAAGTGCGGTGCAAACAGGATTTATTCCTAAGAAGGAATCATAAAATAAACAGGATACTGAAATCTTATATTTGAGCAGGAGACTGAAACTCTTTAGAGTTTCGATATAATCATAAAATTGAGATATTTATTTTGAATTTAATTTAATTTTTTATTAATTGCGTGAATGAGATATATATTGGTTTTATCCGGTTAATTTAATTACTTCAAATATTCGATTTTAATTAAAATATTTCGTAATAAAAAATAAAATTAAGTTTTTTTAATTAATTAATTTTAATTAAATGAAAAACTTTAGATATTTTATTTTTTATAAAATATTACGTTTAAGATGATTTTTTTTAAAATCAGATATCTTGGAAAAACGTAAAAATTAATTTCAAATTTTGAATTAATTAAATAAAAAAATATTTAATGAAAATAAATTATTATTTTTTAAAAAATATGGGATGAAAAATAAAATAAATAAATGCCTATAATCACTACTTTAGCTGAAAAATTGGAGAAAAAACTATACATTTATTAAATTTTATTTGTTACGCATTTAAACACGAAAAAAGGGTTTGATAAACTAAAATTTTTAGAATCGTGTACACGGAAAGATGTTTAATTTTTTCAGAACGTGTGACTTTCGAAATTAATAAATTTATTTTAATTAAACAGATTTTTATAACTCTGAAAAATATTTTAAAAATCTAAGTAGGAGAGGAGATTTATTCACAGATAAATCTCGCGGTCTCCTTCACCAATTTGCAAGCAATGCAATTAAACCATGCATGTCGGCAGTAAGGCCTTCCTCTCCAACGGACAGATTAATTGTAGTATCGACTGTACAAACCTCCTTTATGGATAATTCTAGATAATTGTTAGTGTAGATCACTTCTCTAACTAAGGGTTCATTGCGAAGCGCTTAATTTGGGATTAGGTGATGGTTAACACTTAGCTGTATATAATAGTATACTCTCCAACTGAGTCACTGGTATTATATACTGGATCGAAGTTATGTCAGCTATTTAATTTTACTTGGCATAGTCAGTTGCCTTAAAATGAATTGACCTGTTTGGCCTTATGATGGATAGTAGACGTCCACTCAACGTGGCATGTTATTCACAGGTTACCAGGCTACTGGCGAATTTATTTTTAAAATGGTAGAGAGAACTAAATTAAAATGAATTCAAAGTTTTTACTCATCATAATTAATAATTTTTTTAATTATATGATTCTCAGGATTAAAATAGATTTTAACCCACTCGCTTCAATACTCAAAGAAAACAAACTTACAAGACCAAATTTTGTTGACTAGAAATGTAATTTGGATATAACTTTAACTACAAATGGTATTCCTTCAATACCAAGAAAAGTGTCTATTTCAAAAAAAAGATTCTTCCTCAGGGCCAAAAGGCATGAAGAAGAAAAAGGTTTAGAAATAGAAAGACACAATTTTCAAGGTAGTTAGTGGGCTATGGACTGGTGTGAAAAAGCCTAAAAACAAATATTTTCACTACAACTAGACCCGGCATTGGAAAAAGTTATGTCCAGTATTTCTCAAAAAAGCAGAATAAACAGGGTAATTTCTGTTCACTGGTTGTGAAAGCATGCTTGACGGTGTTATCTATCGGTACCTGGTGTGTAGATACGAGAGCCACTAATCATGCCTGTCATTCATTGCAGGAGTTTCAGGAAATCCGACAACTTAGTGATGGGGGTATTTACCTGTATATGGGCAATAATACAAAGGTAACAGCAGTTGCAGTAGAAGATGTCACTCTCAATTTTGGTAGAGATTGAGTTTTAATATTGAAAGATTGTGTTTATGTACCTGCCATTAGAAGGAACTTAGTTTTCGTTTCTAGATTTGCTAAAGATGAATATTTTGTTTATTTTAATAATTATGTAGTTATTGAGGATAATAAACGGATTATCTGTTATGCTACATTGGTGAATGATCTTTATATTATTACTCTAATTTCTCCTACACTGCAACTGACTGAAACGAATAATACATCTATATTACCATATAAGAGAAAGTTTCCTTCTTTAATGAACCAAACGTTTCTTTGGCACTTACGCTTGGGTCATATTAATATAAAAAGGATAAACAGACTTGTAGCAGATGGACCTTTGAGTTCATTAGAAGTGAAGGCACTCTCAGTCTGTGAATCTTGCTTAGAGAGTAAGATGACCAAGAGGCCCTTTTCGGCCAAAGGCTATAGAGCTAAAGAACCGTTAGAGCTAGTTCATTCTAATGCGTGTGGTCCTATGACAATCCGAGTTAGAGGTGACTTTGAGTACTTCGTCAGTTTCATTAATGACTACTCAAGGTATAGATACATTTACCTGGTGAACCATAAGTCTGAATCCTTTGAGAAATTCAAAAAATTCAAGACGAAGGAGGAGAAGCGTCTAGGTAAAAGTATCAAATCACTACGATTTGACCGTGGTGGGGAATACCTCTTTGGAGAGTTTAAAGACTACTTATCATCAGAGAAGATTACATCCTAGTTGACTACAACTAGCACTTCTCAACAGAATGGTGAAGCAGAAAGAAGGAATAGGACTCTTATGGAGATTGTAAGGTCAATGATGAGTTATTCAGGTTTATTACATTTATTTTGGGGACTCGCTTTAGAGACAGCGGCTTACATTCTGAGCATGGTACCTTCTAAGTTAGTACCTTCTATTCCCATAGAATTGTGCACCGGGCATAAACTTAGTCTGAAACACATTCGAATTTGGGGGTGTCCAGCACATGTGTTGAAAGGGAACGCGGGTAAGTTGAAACCAAGGACAGAAGTCTGTTTCTTTGTGGGGTATCCCAAGGGAATGAAAGGTGGTCCATTTTATAATCATAAGGACCAGAAGGTCATTGTTAGCACCAATGCCCAATTCTTGGAAGAGGATTATATTATGAACCATAAGCTCAATAGCAAAATTGTTCTGAAAGAACTGAGAGAAAATATCAGTAGAACGGAAGAGGAACCACAAGTCATTGATATTCCATTACCTATTCGTAGTGGGAGGATTATCGGGACAGGTGCAAATCAAGAACAGGGTGCTGATGCACAGGGTTCAAATTTTGCATAGCCTGTTACTGCTAGTACACAGACACATGTAGTGCCTCATCGTAGTGGGAGAATTGTTCATCAGCCTAACCGGTATATGTTCTTGAGAGAGTCTTTTGACAGGATCCCGGGAGAACTAGATACCGAGCTCTGTAACTACAATGAAGCACTATAAGAGAAAGATGCAGATCTTTGGCAAATGGCGCTATGAATTTAGAGATGGAATCTATGTATTTCAATCAAGTTTGGAAACTTGTAGAACTACCCGAAGGGATAAAACCCTTTGGATGCAAGTAGATCTACAAGATGAAGAGTGGAGTAGACGGGAAGGTTGAGACCTTCAAAGCTAGGCTTGTTGCTAAAGGGTTCACGTAGAAAGAAGGGATCGACTATGAGAAAACCTTTTCATCGGTAGCCATGCTTAAGTTTATCCAGAATCTCTTATCCATTTCTGCACATTTCGATTACGAAATCTGGCAAATGGACGTCAAGACAACTTTCTTTAATGAAAGTCTTTACGAGTGTATCTATATGATACAACTAGACGAATTCATTACAAAGGGCCAGGAGCACATGCTGTGCAAGCTTAAGAGATCTATTTATGGACTTAAGCAGGTATCAAGGTCTTGGAACACTCGATTGCATCAAGCGATAAAGTCTTATGGTTTTGATCAAAGTCTGAACGTGTCCTGTGTGTACAAGAAGCATGACGGAAGCGTGGTATTCTTCTTAGTACTTTATGTATACGATATCTTGCTCATCGAAAATGATGTGGGGGCATTATCTACGGTTAAAGTATGGTTAACTGGACAGTTCGATATGAAGGACTTGAGAGGAGTCAGTCACATCATTGGGATCAAGCTTATGCGAGATCAAAAACAAAGGATGTTGGGCTTATCACAAGCAAAGTATATCGATGATATCCTTGCTCATTTTAGCATGCAGAATTCTAAGAAATGGTTTCTCCCTTTCAGGCATGGAATCACTCTATCCAAGGATCAGTGTCCTAAGACACCTGATGAGATAGAGAAGATGAAGGCAGTTCCTTATGCTTCGGCAGTAGGAAATCTCATGTATGCTATGCTTTGTACTAGACCCGACATCTGTTTTGTCGTTGGCATGGTTAGCAGATATTAGTCTAACCCAGGGTATGAGCATTGGACTACGATAAAGAATATAATCAAGTACCTGAAAAGGACTAAGGATTATATGTTGGTTTACTAGGCAGACAGTCTAGTACCTTTAGGGTACACAGACTCATATTTCCAGTCTGACAGGGATTCCCGTAAGTCTACCTCATGATATGTGTTTACCTTAGTAGGTGGAGCTATAAGTTGGAAGAGTATCAAACAGTCTTGCATTGCTGATTCCACCATGGAGGCTGAGTACGTGGCAGCTTCTGAAGCAGCCAAGGAGGCCGTTTGGCTCAGGAACTACCTAATGGATATAGAGGTGGTACTTTCTGTTCAGTCAGCTATTACACTTTACTGTGACAATAGCGAAGCTGTTGCAAACTCAAAGGAGCCAAGGGTCCATAAGAAAGGCAAGCACATTGAGCTTAAGTATCACTTGATACGAGAAATTGTATAGAGATGTGATGTTGCTGCTATTGATTTCAAACTTGAGGTTTTAAGTGTATGCATGAGAAGTTAGGATGGTTTTAATTTAATTGTGGTTTTGTTGTTAAATCCAGGTAGAGCCTGTGTATATTGCGTTGGTTTATTTTATTACAGGTTATTTAATAAACAGTTAAACCGTTGAATTATCCGAAAAAGAGAGGAATCTTTGCCAATTATTTTTTAAAGTTTAATACTTATAATAATTATCTACTTTTTTATTGGCTTATGCTATTAATTTCAAACAAAATGTTTTAAATGTATGCATAAAAAGTTATGATAGTTTTAATTGAGTTGTGATTTTGTTGTTGAATCCAAGCAAAACCTGTGTATATTGCGTTGATTTATTTTATTACAGGTTATTTGGTAAACGGTCAAACCGTTGGATTATCCGAAAAATAGGAAAAACTCTGTTAATTTTTTTTAAGTGTAATACTTAGAATAATTATCTATGTATTACACTTTTGTTTCTAATTTAGTATTTTTTAGTATGGGTTATTATAATAACATGAGATTTTATAGAAATTATTAAAATATACGAGTAATCTTTAAAACAAATGGCAGTAGCTGTTAGGATTGGTATATTAAAAATTATATTTTTAGTATTTAATTTTATTTTAATAAAATTAATTTCTTATTTTATGAGTAATGTATGTATATCATTTCTTTGTTATGTATGGATGTCCAATATTCTGTATACTATTTAATTTGATGTGTAGATTATAGTTTACACACAGAAGACCAGATTTTAGGTTCTTGCAAAATATAAGTTTTATGTTTACAGTTTAGATGGAAATGGACATACCATCGGTATGACTGTGGTATAGAGTTGTAGTAGGCCTATATTGGTTACGAAAAACAGATAATAATGTCGTCTATTGTTCCAACTCTCTGTGTCAGTACACTTTGTGTGTATTAAACGGGACATTTGGGTAATTAATTTTATACTGACTATATAAATTAATTAGCACTCCAAGATTATTATGAATAGTGTTTGTCATCCGAATCCTAAAATAATTATTGATTTGCATGTATTTAATATTCGTTGTTTTGATTCATTTGAGGGTGCAATCTTATATGGGTATATTTTCTCGGTGAGCTGGATAGCAATATTATTTATATGACAAATATTAATTATTGACAGAATCTATGTCCCGAAAAATCAGGATTGACGATACCCCCTTAAGGAAGCTTATAAGTTTTTACCAAACCAAACCTTGCAAGTGAATTTGATTATATGGCAGTCAAATAAGTTAAGAAGAAGGGTTTAAGGAATATCAAGATGCCATTTAAATTAAATTATCAGTAATTAAGTTTAATTAACAGGTATCGGGAATCTTAACGTGGAGAGAAATGGTAAGCATTTAATAACAAGAGCTCAATGCAAGAAATTATTGAAATTATGGGTTAAAGTGCAATGATAGTTCTTTAGTAGTGTGAACTGTAATTTAATATTTTCTGAAAATTGCAGAAACCACTGGTAGGTATCTGTGTTCTACTAGAAGTCTTACTCATAATTACTCTATAGGTCCCTGCTGTAACTCTATATATATGCGGGTAGGCTGTAGCAGTTTTATATCATTGATATATCATATTTTGTCTTTCAAGACTAAAATATATTTAGGTTCTACCGATACGAGTTCTCGATAGTTCGTATTCCACACTACGTTCGAGGATCGCATACAGGAATACAGTAGAAGATCTGATAGGAACTTCAGCTTGGAATCAAATCGTAGTTGAAGAATAGATCAACAAAACGTATTCTTCTAAATTAACTTTTGTTGCACGGGTTTTAATTTGATCATTCAAGGTTAAAAGTTTTATTTGGAGCTCGTTTCGGCGTTTGCCCATCCAGCTAATTTTTTCAGATAAACCTTTGCAAAAATAATGATCTTCACAGTTTTGCCTCAAATAAATTGGTTTTAGAGACATTTTTTTTGTTTACTGTTATCGGGGTCGGGTAGTTTTATTACAGTTACTAACTTTGTTTTGCAGGCATTTTACATCCCAATTTTATGATCATTATTTATTTTCATGTTCGATTGAATGAATGAATGATTATTATTTTTTTAACCACAAGGGTGGATCGTGATAGATTAATTGTGAACTCTACTAAGACATAGGATCAATGTCAAAAATTATGTTTTTCGATTTCTAGTTTTTTTTATTTTATGTAATCAAAATAAAATAAAAATAAAAAGGAGGACGAAGAACAGTATGAAGATCTGTAAAAAAACATTGGGTTTTGGGAACCATGAAATAGCCGGTGGCACAAATCAATGTGGGGTATCTCAAGGGAATGAAGGGTGCTCTATTTTATAATTTTAAGGATTAAAAAGTCATTGTTAGCACTAATGTTTGATTCTTGGAAGAGGATTATATTATAGATCACAAGCCCAATAGCAAAATTGTTCTGAAAAAAATAAGAAGAAACACCAATAGAACGGAAGAGGAACCACAAGTCACTAATATTCCATTACCTTGCGATGGACTCCAAGCTCCTTCTCTAGGGTTCTCTCACTCGAAGATCGTTTTCTCTTGACTTGCGATGTCGGATTCGAGTGCAGGGGAGTCTCTCCCCATGCACAAAGATGCTCAGGAAGTGGATGCCACCCAACCTAGGGTTTCCCCTTCTCGCGGTGGACAACGAATGTCGGCGAAGCATAGTGAGGTTTCTCAAGAGGCTAGTACGGTTCAATCCGTGCTTTCGAATGTTGATGGCATGTTGGAAAGAGAGATTGCTAACATTCATGAGGGTGTCAAGCCAGTTAATTCGGAATTGATTTCTGCATTGGAAAATAGGATTTTGCGGCTAAAGGGAGCATGTCCTTCCACGGTTCCATCTTCATCCCTCCAAAGCAACTCGACGGAAGTGGTTCACGAACTTGAAGGTAAAAAGGACGATGTTTTCATGGATCTATTAAGATTGAACATGGCTTTATATGATAAATCTATGGCAGAGGGTCAAATAGAGGCTCTCTGAGGCTCTTCCGCATAAGGAGGGTAAAGCTACTGAAACTCAAACTTTGGTTGAAGAAGCTCACAAACGGTTTGAGAGGATAAACGCTATACATGGTAACCCTATTCGAGACCCCTCCTTCCAGCCTATATCTACTAGGGGTCGAGGGGGGCGGGTTCCGTTTAGATTTGGTGCTCGATCATCTCAAACGAAGTATGTTGCTACTCGATCTTGGGCTAAGGTGGTGTCTACTAGCCTGCTTGGAGAAGGCAGTGGTGCCGACGATGAAGTGGCTGCCCCTAAGGTGCTTGATAATTTGCCAAAGACTAAGTCCTAGGCCTCATTGTTGACTAACCGTAGTACTTTTGGCTCTCGGCTTGAGTTTGTTGAACCCCCTGACCCGAACCTCCCTAATGTTATTGAGATAGAGAAGGGTCTTGTGGATGAAAAAACATGGGAGGATTGTCTGTTGGGATATTTCTTGGATGCTCCTTCGGCTTTCGACTTGGTTCGAGCTACTGCGAGGACTTTATGGGAACGAGATGGTTTGACTGATGTGTTTGGGAACGACAAGGAGTTTTTCATTTTTAAGTTCAAGAGCGTTGACGCCATGGAGTCTATCATGGACAGAGGGCCTTAGCATTTCTCAGGTAAACTCCTAATCCTACAACGTTAGAAAAAGAGATTTAAATTCACTAAGGAAGCTATCTCTAAAATTTTGATTTGGGTCAAATTGAATGATCTCCCGCTTGAATTTTTGAATTCAGACTATCTGAGTAGAATTGCTCGAGTGATTGGAGAACCCCTGTACCTTGGCAGAGCTACAGATACCAAACAAAGGATTTCTTATGCTAGAGTTTGTATAGAGGTTGATGCGGCCAAGCCTCTGCGGAACTCAGTTACTATGAAGTGTGATGGAGACACAGTTGTGGTTGGTGTTGAATTCCAAGGTCTTCCCGCTGTATGTTCACACTGCAAAGCTTTTGGTCATGACACTAAACGGTGCAAAGTCCATATACCAACGGTTGAACAGTAGGAATGGGTTCAGGTAGGAAAAGGCAAAGCGGTTGAGTCTGAGATTCGGGTAGTTGATCTCCCTGCTGTTCCCTCCTCCTCTAGCTTGGTTCCTTGTGAGGTTATTGGCGGGAAGGAAGATCCAAAATACATGAAGTTGCGGTTACTGTTTTGCCTACGCATAGTGCTACTCCTTTTAGCCTGATTGCTAGAATGGCCGATTCACCTGTAGTTTGAACTCCCCTTACAAGAAGCCAATCAGCAAAAGTCCTAGAATCGGTTGTGCCGGAAGGGCAAGGGACGGAGCAGGATCCCTCTTTTCCAGGAGAAGAGGGTGACCAAGAGCATTCTTCCTCCACTCATTCAGGGAAGAAGCCAAACACTAGTAAAAAGAAGAAAAAAAGGTCAGCTCGTTAGCATTCTTTTTTATGTCAAATATACTTTCCTAGAATGTTCGTGGTCTGGATAGAATTATAAAGCAACATAAGCTTAGGGGTTTTGTTAGGAAATCACAGGCTAGACTTTTTGCCATTAATGAAAGTAAGGTAAAAAAAGATAAGGCGCAATCCATTTTTGATAAAATTTTCCCTGGTTAGAAGTTGGTTAATAATTATAATTTTGGGGTCTTAGGTAGAATCTGGGTTTGTTGGGACCCTATTTTTGTTGATATCCAAGTGTTGGGTACTGGGGATCAATGGATTCATTGTAAGGTCAATTTTATTGAGGAAAAAGTCTCCTTTTGGGTTACCTTTGTTTATGGGCTTAACTCCTATTCTGAAAGGGAGGGTCTCTAGAAGAAAATTAACTTGCTTGCTCCTTGCCTAGATAGATCTGCATGGTTGCTTCTAGGTGACTTCAATGCTGTCTGGTATCCTCTTGAAAAGGTAGGTGGTTGTTCTAAGTGGCCGGGGTATATGGAGGATTTTAATCAGTGTCTCTTTAAAGCTGAGTTGGATGATCTTAGATATAGTGGCCTTCAATTTTCTTGGTCTAATAATAAAAAAGGTGCAAATTCTATCAAATCTAAGATTGACCGAGCCCTTGTGAATGATGCCTAGGGTACTCTCTTCCCCCAATCTAGTGCTATCTTTTCCCCTCCTGACCTCTCGGATCATTCCCCTATTGAGATTCTGCTCAATTTTGATAAACCCAAAGTGTCCAAACCTTTTAAATATTTTGACTTTTGGGCCAAAAGCCCAAAGTTTCACCCCTTGGTTAGGGAGGTTTGGAATGAACAAATTCATGGTTCTGAAATGTATGTTGTCGGTAAAAAGCTTAAGATGTTAAAGGGTAAGTTGAAGCAGTTAAGCAAAGAATCTTTTAGTGATCTGTCGAGTAGGGTCCAGAGCCAAAGATTGATTCTTGAAGATGTCCAACGTCAGTTGGATAGAGACCCTCTAGATACCGTGATCTTTGATCAGGAATGGGAAGCTTATAGGTCTTTTGTGGAGTTGAGTATTGCTGAGGAGAGTTTCCTTAAGCAAAAATCGAGGATCCAATGGCTTAACCTGGGGGACCAGAATTCTAAGTTTTTCTTCAAATCCATTAATTCCCAGCGTAATAGATCTAGGATCTCGGTGGTTACTCGAGAGGATTGTACTCTTTGATCTGACAGGGCGAGTATTTCTGAGCATATTGTTAAGTATTACCAGGGCCTCTTAGGTACTGTTTCGGCTCAGGTTCATTTTGATGAGAGTGAGTTGTATGGGGTTTGTCACACCCCAAAATTCGGACCACGTGAAACACCCATAAACCAACAAACATAACACCCAACCCGAGAATTCACTCTCAATATAAAACATACATGCATTGTATATAAACGCCAAACGGCTTACATTGCACGGCTCCAATTCCAAGAAACATGTAATACACATACATTATATAAAAAGAAACAAAAAGGAAGACTATGCTCTTCCACCTCCTCCGATACCTCCAAATCAACCAGCGTGACCGGTACCTGAAGAAAATCAAATCCCACACTGTGAGCCAAAGCTCAGCATATACTAAACAACACATGCAATATAAACAAGGCATGCTAGAAAATCGAATTGTAGCTTTTGACTCTTTTTCAAGCCATAAAAATAGTTAAAAATAGTTTTGGATCACGACTCACCAGTGCCAGAAAATAATTTTCACAAGCAACGGAAAAGCAAGGATACAACCATTTTGACTCACACACCGGAGTCTAGAAAACGATTCTTGTATTTCGACTCCCGCAAGCCGTTAATACAGTTCCTTTTAAGAAAAATGGTCTCTCCGTCCCGATATGCAATTCATGCAACACATGTACACGTGCCTCTTCAGGACCTCGTTTCAGCCTTCAGATATCGCGCACACACACCCACACCCGTGCATCATCAGGATCTCGTTTCAATCCGTCAGATATCGCACTCACACCCACACCCACATAAGTGCCTCCTCAGGATCTCGTTTCACTATTTCTATCCTTCAGATATTGTACACACACCCACGCTCGTGCCTCATCAGGATCTCATTTCAACCCCCCACGCTCGTGCCTCATCAGTACCTCATTTCAACCCTTCAGATATCGCACACACACCCATGCTCGTGCCTCATCAGGATCTCATTTCAACCCTTCAGATATCAAACACACACACGCACACCCAACGTTAACCAGGGTTAACATTCACAGAACTATGTATACATCTATACCATTTCGTACCCATGCAAACCTAACTAGGATTTAATGCATAACACTACGTACCAACGCTATGCTTCACAAACCACATTACATGCCTATAAAACGCTGAGTTTTAAAGCATAAACCACGTTACATATAATGCTATCAAAGCCATGTAATTCTTCTTACATAATCCATGCATAAATAAACTACAGTTATAAATGCACATAACTAGTTATACGCACATAGCCAAATATAGCACATCATGACGCCACCCGTCACATAATCCGACACCACATCACATGCCACACACCCGTAATTCGATACCTGAATGACTCATCCAAAAATTGGGACCCATCCACACACCGGGATAACCAACGCCTAACCCAGAGATCAACACCTGAACCTCCCTCAGACCGATTCTTACCAGAACCTAACCTTAAAATCGAACTACGGACCTACACGCCCCGAACATAACCAACACGCACACAACCATGCCACAACTCCCAAAACTAACCATGCACGTAACACCCGAGGATGGCACCACACGACACCCGAGGCCACGACACGACCCCCAAACCACCACGCGACCAATCGAACCCCAAAAGGAATCCACAGGTATTTGAATCGATTAATTCCCACAAATTAATCAATTCAATACCATAGGACACTAATCGAAAACCAAGAAACCAACCACTAAAACCCCAAACAAAACATCCTAGGTCTAGTCGACTGGACCCCATAACCCGATCAACTGAAAGGCCATCACAAGACCCAAAGAAACCCCCCACATGCCCAACACGGAAAACACTAACCCACACACACCTAACATAGCAAACACAAACCCACACATGCTCAATACGGCAAACACGAACCCACACACGCCCTACACGGCCAACACGAACCCACACACGCCCAACAAGACCAAAAGAAACTCCTAAGGCCCCAACACGACCAAAGGAAAAGGGTTCAGCACAACCAAAAAATGTGTCGACACAAACAAAAAGGTATCGACACAAACAGAAAATGTGTCGACATAAACAGCAGAGGTGTCGACACAAAAGAACTGAGAGTTAGGCAACATGTGCAGAGAGAAAAAGTGTCGACACCAACAGAACATGTGTCGACACCAAGGTGTCGACACAACAAAAATGTGTCGATACGAAACAACCACAGCAAAAACAACCCAAACAGAAGGAAAATGTGTCGACACAAACAGCAAAGGTGTTGACATAAACGCAGCAGAATTAGATTTTTTTCAACCATGGAATAGGGCAACGACAGAAAGCAAACCCTAGCAACGGAATAAGCTTCTTAACCCCAAATTAAACCATCCAAACACCCCTTTAACAACCCATGGACATACACAAGCCCAAAACTACCACAAAATCTCGAGAGAAACACTCGAAACCCGATTCCATCCAACCAAAAACACCCAAAAACAATTTTACACCCAAAACCCAGTTTATTCGAAACATAAACCACTATTTCGTGCATTTTTAAATGGTAAAAACACACACGATTACACGTAGCACCCTTATAAGACATGAAAGTTTAGGATCCTACCTAGATGAGTTAAAAACTCGACGTCTCAAACCACGTGCAAAAACAATCTTCCCCAAAATGAAATTTCGTTCGGATGAATGCGTAGCCCACCACGAGGAGACTAAGGATCTGCTATTTGATCGTCGAAAATCGAGCCACGAGCCCTTGAGAATCTAAAGAGAAGGCAGAGCTTCCGGAGAGAGGAAAAAGAAAACTTAGACACCAAGTTTTCAAAAATATCTTTTTCAAAATATCTAAGACTAAATATTTATAGGCCACAAAATATCTTTTTCTTTTAAATTCGCACTATAACACCCCACGACCCCGAGAAGCTGCCCCGCATACATATCTAACTCCGATCATGCATCTAAAAGCATATAAACATGCAAAATCGAAAACGGTAAACACGCGTTGAAAAATGCCAAAAAAGAAAGCGGGTCAGGGTCTCACAGGGTTATTAAGAACAGGCTGTCTCAGCACAGCGCTTCCCATATGGACTTGGAGGTCACTAATGAGGAGATCAAGCAGGTCATGTGGTCTCTTAACTCCAATAAAGCTCCTGGTCTCGATGGGTTCTTTGCGTGCTTCTTTAAAGATGCCTGGGAGGTTGTGGGTGTTGATGTTACCAAGGCAATTAGGTGTTTTTTTACGTCGGGTCACATACTTAAGGAAGCTAACACGACCCTTATTGCTTTGATCCCTAAGGTTCCCAACCCATCTTTCATGACAGAATATAGCCCTATTTCGTGTTGTAATACTATCTATAAGTGCATTTCTAAGATTATTGCCAATCGGATTAAGGACCACTTGCACGAGGTTATCTCTCCTTCCCAGTTTGCTTTTGTCAAAGGTAGGCGTATTACGGATAATATTTTCTTGTCCCAAGAACTTTTACATGACTACCATAAGCAGAATAGGGTCCAAGATGTGCTCTTAAGGGTGATATCATGAAGGCCTATGACAATGTCAGCTGGGATTTTATGGTATCCACCCTAAGATGTATGAGCTTCCCTGAGAGGATGATTAGCTGAATTAGATAGTGTATGACATCCCCTAGTTACTCTGTTAGTATTAATGGGGAGCTAAATGGTTTTTTCTAAGGCAAAAAGGGCCTTAGCCAAGGCGACCCTCTTTCTCCTTATCTGTTTGTTATGGCCATGGAAGTCATGGCTGGCTTGTTTACCAAATACGCAAAGAAGATACCTTTCCAATATCATTGGAGATGTAGTAAAGACAAAATTGTCCACCTATGTTTTGCTGACGACCTAGTGGTCTTCTCTCGGGCTGATGTCCAGTCAGTGAGTGTTGTTAGGTGCGTCCTTGATTCCTTTCAAAGGATGTCGGGTTTGTCTCCTAGTCTGCCCAAAAGTGACGCCTACATCTCTGGGGTTACTGACAGTCTGAAACGTGATATCCTGGACACTATAGGTTTTAGAGAGGGTTCCCTCCCGGTGCATTAACTTGGCGTACCTTTGATTACCACTAAAATCTCCAATAAAGAGTGTCGGCCCCTCATTGATAAGATTGCTAAGCGTATTCAAGTTTGGACTAGTAAGTACCTCTCTTATGCGGGTCGGTTGCAGTTACTTGGCTCTATCATTTTCTATATGCAAGTTTACTGGGCTTCTCTATTTATTCTTCCTAAGAAAGTCCTTCAGGAGGTTGAGGGTTTGATGCAGGTCTTTTTATGGAGTGGCCCTGAGATGAAGTCTTCTAGTGCTAAGGTTGCATGGGAAGAGGTTTATGTCGCTAAGCGGGAAGGTGGACTAGGGATTAAATCTCTTATCACCTGGAATATGGCTGCGGTTGCCAAGCATATCTGGTTCCTCCTCACAGGTGACTCCATATCCCTGTGGTGTATGTGGATTAAGTCTAATATCCTTAGGCGTGAATCCTTCTGGTCAGTCAAAATTCCCCAATCAGCGTTGTGGTGTTGCCGAAACTTTAACTAACTTTGGCCTCTTATCAAGAGTTTTGCGCATTATGAGATAGGGAATGGGGCTGATACCTTTTTGTGGTTGGACCCTTGGCGCCCGTGGGGCCCTATTATTGACGAAAAGGGATCCATAATTGTTTATAACTCTGGTTTGGATAGGTTGGCTAGAGTGCAAACCATTGTGGACGGTAATGCCTAGAAATGGCCTTTGAACGTTTTTATGGATTTGAATGGACTGGCCCGGGAGGTTGAGTTTGCTCCTGATGCGACTAAAGAGGATAGTATTTGCTGGCTCCTTTCCAGCAGTAAATTTTCCATTGGTGCTTTGTGGGAGGAGATTCGTATTTATAAGCCTAGGCCTATTTGGTGTAACCTGGTGTGGTTTAAGCACCACATCCCTAGGGTTAGTTTTATCCTTTGGATCGCGGTTAGGAGTCATCTTAATACTGGCGATAGGCTTCGTATTTTGGCTTGAACTGTGACTTCCAGTGTAGCTTCTGCTTGAGTAGTCTGGAAACCCATGATCACCTCTTCTTCAATTGTCCTTTCTCTAGTAAAGTTTGGGAAAGCATTCTGGTGAAGTGTGGTTTAGATTAGTCTGAGTCCTCTTGGGATGGTTGGTGGAACAAGTTCGTTTCCCACGTCAGTGGTCAGTCTCTGACTTCCATGATTAGGAATTTGGCGCTGTCTGTGTCGGTCTACTATATTTGGAAAGAGCATAACTCTCGTAAATTTTGGGATTCCAGGCATGATTATAAGGTTGTTATTAAGGAGATTTATGACCTTATTAGAGGTAGATGCTCTTCCATACGTAACATTCCTATATCATCTCCCAACTTGGTTATCCAAAGGGAATAGAGTCTTTTGAATTCTATTTTTGATTCTCATGACTAACTCCTTTTCCCTGTTGATCCAGTGCCGGAATGCCTAAAGTGCGAGGGGCATAATCCCCTTGGTGCCCAATGGTAATATAGTATTTACTCAGTCCTCTTATAGTTTGCTCTTGTGCAGATCAAAGTGGAGATTCTAAGGAGCTGTGAGGCTTGGGATCTTTTATTCATAACACTGAGTGTCATTCCTTAAACACTATATATGAGAGAGTGTTGTGAGGTTTTTCTAACTCTTTGAACCGGTTTGTTCTTTTGTGCAGTGCTCTATCAAATGGATTTATAATGAGATTTGTTTCTTATTTCTTTTGGAGATTGAGATATACACTTGTTTGTTTCGTTGTGTGAGATTAGCCCCTTATCTTTAAAGTGTTGAGGTTATGCTGTGCTGTTAGCTGTATCTATATCTCTGGGTTGACTGTTCTTTTTTGTGCCTTCATGGTCTTATTTTGATCTTGTGTTCAGGTCTCGAGTGTGGGTAGCCCCCAAGCAGAAGAAGCCTCGGTTGAGAGCTTAAAGGGCCTCAAGTTTTGAACTTTCCTTACAAGTTTATGCCTTGCTTTTCAGGTTGCGCCCATGATTTCTTAGTTCACATATCTATTTTTTGCTCCAAGTTATTCTATTCCCTAGATATGAGGGGTGTTCATAGTATCTCTCTTCTCTATGCCTAGCTTCTAGTATAGATAGGTGATTTTGTCTTCTTAGTTGTACCAGCTCTTTTCTTTTGCCTGTTGGCTATTTCTGGGGAGTTCTTATTTTTTTTTTTACTGTTTGTCTTCTTCTTGTGTACTTCACCTTTCTAAGGTGTAATTTCGATTCTGTATAAGCCTTCCCCTTATGGTTGTGTAAGGGCTGTGTTCGTGGGTGGGTGTGTGTGTTGGTGGTTATCCGTTTGTTGTGGCCTGCAAGTTTGTTTGATCTCTTTTGGAGTAGCTTTTTTGTTTACTGATGGAGTTGGGTTGCTGCGGTTGTGTGCTTTGCGATTCCTCACTGCTATGGTTTCTCTACGTACATCTTCCGCGGTTCCTTACTATTTTCTATTTGGTCCGAAGTGGGCTTGGACTGTTGGATACAATGGTGAATGAACAGCCTTCTTATAGGAGTATAGGTCCTTTTTTGGGTCTGATTTTTGTGTGTGTGGATTACCGAGTCTTATTAAATGGTGCATGCACAGGTTTTTTTTGTAGTTGATCATGTCCTCATCTGGGTCCGGTTTTGTGCCTTCTTGGAGGATCAGTCTCTGTTAGCTGCAGCTGAAGAGAAATTTTGCTCTTTATTTTGATATCTTGAATCGAGTAGGTTTGTTCAATTCGGCTGTAGTGGCCTTTCTTGGGTTTTGTTGTTGCAGTTTTGAAGTTGGATGTTCTATGTTTGGGTGGTTAGTTTTGTTTGTGCCTTCATTTGTTATTGTATGGGCTTTCCATATTGGCTCTCTTTTTTGGCTTTTGGTTTTTTTTATTATCCGGTTATGGCTGAGCCAAAAGCCTTTTATGTTCGTTGGTTGTTTTGTTCTTTTGGTGGTGTTTGTAAGGCCTGAGGTTGTGCCCCTTGTAAGCATGTAATTTTTTCTTTTCTTTTATGTCACAATTAATTACCCAAAAAAAATAGGGTACTGATGCATAGGGTTTAGATTCTGCACAGCTTGTTACTGCTAGTACACAAACAGGTAGTGCCTCATCGTAGTGGGAGGGTTGTTCATCAACTTGATCGGTATATGATCTTAGGAGAGTCTTTTGACAGGATCCCGGCATAACTAGATATCGAGCCATGTAACTATAATGAAGCACTTCAAGACAAAGATGCAGATCTTTGGCAAAATGCTATGAATTCAGAGATGGAATCCATGTATTCTAATCAGGTCTGAAAACTTGTAGAACCACCCGAAGGGATAAAACCCATTGGATGCAAGTGAATTTACAAGAAGAAGAGAGGAGTAGAATGGAAGGTTGAAACCTTCAAAACTAAGCTTGTTGCTATAGGGTTCACTCAGAAAGAAGGGATCGACTATGAGAAAACCTTTTTACTGGTAGTCGTGCTTAAGTCTATCCAGATTCTCTTATCCATTACCGCACATTTCGATTACGAAATCTGGCAAATGAATGTCAAGACAGCTTTCCTTGACAGAAGTCTTGACTAGTGTAACTCTATGATACAACTAGACAGATTCATTGCAAAGGGCCAAGAGCATATGTTGTGCAAGCTTAAGAGATTCATTTATGGACTTATGCAGGCATCAAGGTCTTAGAACACTCAATTTGATCATGCTATAAAGTCTTATAGTTTTGATCAAAGTCCGGATGAGTTATGTGTGTAAAGAAGCGTGACGGAAGCGTGGTGATCTACCTACTACTTTATATTGACGATATCTTACTCATCGAAAATGATGTGAGGGAATTATCTATGGTTAAAGTATAGTTATCTGGACAGTTCGATATGAAAGACTTTGGAGAAGCCAGTCACATCTTTGGGATCAAGCTTGTGCAAGATCGAAAGCAAAAGATATTGGGCTTATCACTAGAAAAGTATATCTATAATATCCTTGCTCGTTTTAGTATGCAGGATTCCAAGAAAGGGTTTTTCTTTTTCAGGCATGGAATTACTCTATCCAAGGATCAATGTCCGAAGGAAGCCTTATGTATGCTACGCTTTGCACTAGACTCGACATCTGCTTTGCCATTAGCATAGTTAGCTGATATCAATCTAACCCAAAGCAGGAGCATTGGACTGCGATAAAGAATATAATCAAGTACCTGAAAGAGACTAAGAATTATATGTTAGTTTACCAAGCAGACAGTCTAGTACCTTCAGGGTACACAAACTCATATTTCTAGTCTGACAAGATTCCCGTAAATCTACATCTGGATATGTGTTTACCTTAGGAGGTGGAGCTATAAATTGGAGGAGTATCAGGCAGTCCTGCATTGCTGATTCCACCATAAAGGTCGAGTATGTGGCAGCTTCTGAAGCAGCCAACGAGGTCGTTTGGCTCAGAAACATCCTGATAGATCTAGATGTGGTACTTTCAGTTCAGTCGGCTATTACACTTTACTGTAACAATAGCAGAGAGGCTGCAAACTCGAAGGAGCCAAGGGTCCATAAGAAAAGCAAGCACATTGAGCGTAAGTATCACCTGAAACGAAAAATTGTACAGAGATATGATATTGTTGTGACTAAGATTGTACGAGAAGACAACCTTGCAGATCCTTTTACAAAGAGCTTACCGGCTAAAATTTTTGATAGTCATGTAGAGGGCATGTGAGTCAGATGTATGGCAAGATAGTTTTGAGTACAAGTGAAAAATTGTTAGGGTTGGTATACTGAAAATCATGTTTTTAGTATTTAATTTAATTTTAATAAAATTAAATTTTAATTTTATGAGAATCTTTATG